>CAUYQG010028252.1:0-14128 GCA_963574415.1 Tarsius wallacei | reverse complement strand
GAACAGTGTTGAAACCTTGTCAATAAATATCTTAAATATTAAAAAACGATGTCAACCTTTGTTCTACTCATGACTAAACTTGATACAATCAAGAAAAATTAGTTTCAGGAGTGGGAAACTTCAGGAATTTTAAGTAGTTTGCTAAATAGAAAGCTAAATCCAATTACTTTTCTGAAGATTTGGCATCTTCAACTGAAACCCAATATTCCAATTAACATTAGACAAATACCCAAGCTTATCCACATGTTCCAGGCATCCTTTCTGGCTAAAAGTAGACTGCATTTCTGTATATAATTATTCCAGCATGCATATGTAGGGCCTATATTATACTGGAGGTATATAAGGCCAAAAAAAAGAAAATTTTACATTCTTCTGTGGTCCACTTCTGCATGTACACACCCCAAATTTAACTTTTATATAATTTTATCTTCTATCTTAAATCAAAAACATGCCAGCACAAGACTTTTTAAAAATATGTGATTTTTTAAAAACTACCTAAATGGTATTAATGTCATAAACACTCTCTAAATCACTTCAATCTACCTAAAAATTACAAATAAAGAAAAAATAAAAACCTCATCCTCAAATATTGCCGTTAGCTTGCCTGAAGCTTAAAAGCAATTTGGATATTCTTAGCCAGATTATTCATCTATATGAGTCCTTTAATTTCAAGGGAAACTTTCTTAGCAAGAGTAACATCAAGCAGAAAAGATTCCGTTTACTATCCACCAGTAGAAGTTCTTCACAAATGGAAGAATAAATCCTCAAGAGTGGGACACTTGGTTAGCATGACATGTATGGCTCCAGGTAGTCAATACCTATTTCGTCTTGTGTCACCTATATTAAATGTCAAAAAATTTTTTTTTGTTTTTGAGTTGGAATCTCTGTCGCCCAGGCTAGAGTACAGTGGCATACTCACAGCCACCGCAGCCTCAATCTGCTGAGCTCAGGTGATCCTCCTGCCTCAGCCTTCCCAGTGGCTGGAACCACAGGCATGTGCCACCATGCCCGGCTAATTTTTCTTGATTTATTATAAAGATAAGGTCTCACCATATTGCCCAGGCTGGTCTCGAAACCATGGACTCAGGCAATTCTCTCACCTCAGCCTCCCAAAGTGCTGAGATTATAGGCATGAGCCACAGCACCCGGCCAAATGTCAAAATTAATATTAATGCTGTTATTTAACACAGCATATAATTTTTCTGACTAGAATGTTTAGAGCAAGCAGTATTATTTATTCAGAACCAGCAAGAATATTGTCACAGCAGTAGTGGTTTATCTCACAGTAAGTGTCTAACTTTGGAAATTGTTTTCAGTTTATTTTGTAAGGGTGAAGGCCTTTGTAGCATACTAAAAGAATGTGTGTATGCATGTAGATGTGTGTGAAAATGTGTACAGTAAGTAGAAAATATCAGCCATTAGGATTTCAGTTCTCTGATAATATCATCCATTCAAAACAATAAAAATCATGGGAAAATAGTAGGGAGAATAAGGAGGCAACATGCCTAAACTTCCAAAATAGATTAATAGATAAAGTCTGTATCCTAAAACCAATTCCCATAAAGTACTGACAAGAACTTCAGGCCTCTGCTCAGCACCCACTATTCTTCATTTCTATATCAAGCAACCAAACTTGATAGTCCTTTTGCTAAACCTACCAAAACCAGTAAATTAGGAATCAGCAGGGCCATTACTGAAAAAGAAAAAAGCAGAAAATATGCCCCCAAATCCATCAGAAAGTAAGAAGTCAAATTTTGTATTTTTTTAAAGTCCACAAAATAAGTTTAAATTGCATATCTGCCTAGACCACCCACTGGAGGTACAAACACTACTTAAGGGCCTTAAAGGTTGGAGCACCAACAGGTTCAGTCCTCAGACATGTTTTCTGCTGTATCCCCAGTGCTTCTCAAACTATGAGTCATAATCCACATCAGTGGTAGGTGAAATCAATTAAAGGGTCATAAATATGATTTTTTTCATGCGATGGAATGGGATATCCTAGTTAAAATGTACTCATTCACTGAAGTGTATTCACTGAGGTAGGTAGAGACTACCTCTAAATTTTTATAACACCGCTCCTCAAAGTACCGAACATAGAGTAAGTACAAAAATAATCATACAGAAATCATCTAGAAAGTGAGAGCATATCAAGTAAGAAGAGAAGCAGATTAAGGCAGAACATCAATATTTAAAGGGAGGAGAATGAAGAAGAAATGGTCATAGGAGTGGCCATATATACATATATATATATATATTTTTTTTTAGTTAGAGTCTCACTCCATTGCCCAGACTGGAGTGCCGTGGCACACTTCTGGCCACCACAGCCTCAACCTGCTGGGCTCCGACGATCCTTCCACCTCAGCCTTCCAAGTAGCTGGAACTACAGGCATACGCTACCATGCCCGGCTAATTTTTGATTTATTGTAGGGTTGAAGTCTCACCAAGTGGCCTGGGTGGGTCTTGAACCCATTGACTCGGGCAATCCACTCACCTCGGCCTCCCAAAGTGCTGGGATTACAGGCTGAGCCACTGAGCCCAGCCAGGAGTGGCTATATCGTAAGGCAGTCAAAAAAGTGGGAGCAGATAACAGTGTCAACCATGGCTGAAAGGCCATGTAATATTATAACAAAAACAAAATTCACTGGATTTTGCAATAAAAGGGTCAGGAGTGACCTTGGTTAAGGGGCAGAGACAGAAGTCACATTAATAGTAGTTGATAATTAAAGAAAACACAAATAATGGAAAGATCACCCACGTTTATGGATTAGAAGATTTAATATTATTTAAATTTCCATATTACCCAAGGCACACTACAGATTCAATGCAATCCCTATCAAAATATCTATGGCATTTTTATAAAATGCAAAAAAATCCTGAAATTCATATGGAATCACAAAGTGTCCTAAAGAGCCAAAACAATCCTGAGAAAGAAGAATAAAACTGAAGTCCTCACAGTTCCTGATTTTAAAATATGTTACAAAGCTACAGTAATCAAAATGGCATGATACTGACTTAAAGATAAACATATAGACCAATGGAAGAGAATAGAAAAACCAATATATATAGTCAAATGATCTTCAGTAAGGGTGCCAACACTACATAATGGGGAAAGGATAGTCTCTTTAACATATGATATTGGGAAAACTGGATATCTACATACCAAAGTAAAAAAATGGACCTTTATCTTTCAATATACAAAAAAATCAACTCAAAATGAATTGAAGACCTGAAACTATAAAAGTCCCAGAAAAAACAAGTAGGGAAAAAGCTTTATGATGTTGGTCTTGGCAATAATTTCCGGGATATGACACTAAAAGTGCAGGCAATAAAAGTAAAAATAGAAAAGTGGAACTACATCAAACTAAAAAGCATCTGTTCAGGAAAATAAACAACCAATAGAGCGAAAAGGTAACACACAGAATAGGAGAAAATTTTTGCAAAATATGTATCTGCTAAAAGATAAATATCCAAAGTATACAAGGGATTCCTATAACTCAATTTTAAAAAAACAACAACACAACTTAAAAATGGGCAAAGGACTTGAATTAACATTTCTCCAAAGAAGAGATAAAAATGGCAAGATACTCAATATCACTAATCATAAGGGAAATCAAAACCACAATGAGAGATCATCTCACACTTGTCAGGAAGTCCATTACCCAAATAATGATAATAATAATAATAATAATAACAGAAAATAACAAGCATTGGTGAGGAGGTGAAGAAATTGGATTCTTGTGCATTGTTGATGGAAACATATTATGGAAAATGGTATAGAGATTTCTCAAAAAATTAAATATAACTATAGTATATGATCCAGTAATTCTACTTTTGGTTATTTCTTCAGTAGAATTGAAAATGGGAGTTGAGGAGATATTTGCTCTCCCATGGTCACTGCAGCATTATCCACAATAGCCAAGAGGTAGAAACAATCTAAATGTACATTGACAGATGAATGGCTAAAGAAAATGAGGTATATACAAATAAGGAATTAATTATTTCCTTTAAAAAAAAAAGGAAATTCTGTCATTTGCTACCACATGGAAGAACTTTGAGGACAGACATTAGACTAAGTAAAATAAGTCAACTACAGAGGGACAAATAATTCTACTTACATAAGTTATCCAAGGTAGTCAAATTCATAAAGGCAGAAAGTAGCATTATGGTTGCTTAGGCCCTGGAAATAGTGGTAATAGAGAGTTGCTGTGCAATGGTTATAGAGTTTCAGTCATGCAAGGTGAAAAACTTCTAGAGATCCATTATACAGCAATGGACATATAGTTAACAATACTGTACTGTATACTAAAAACTTGTTAAAACAGTAGAGATGTCATGTTATGAAGTTCTTTTAACCACACTTTTTAAAAACATAGATGGATAAATGAAATCAGAGGGGGAAAGCAGAGAAAATGAAAGTACACGACATAGTTGTTATGAGAAAAAATGTGTGAAAAGGAGAAAAATAAAGGATAGGCTACACCAAGAAGAGAAACACAAAGAAAAGTTGCAAGAGGCATGTCTATGCTGAAATAAACCTCATTATGTTTTCTATGTTTTTAGGCTGTAAAGAAGGAAAAGAGAGAAGAAGAGATCAAAAAATATAAGAGCCAGAGCAACTTGACTAATAAATCAGTATTCCAGCAGCTAGTGGAAGGTCAAAGGGATCGGAGGAATAAGGAACCTCACCCTTAGAGATAAGAAAAACAGCAGGAGAGCTTGGGATGGATGTAGACACATTTCTAGAAGGGTTGGCATCCAATTCCTGAGCAAAAACTGAAATGTACGGGACATAAGAGACAAGATAGACAAGTGGGACCTCATTAAACTGACAAGCTTCTGCAAAGCCAAAGAAACCATCAAGAGAGTGGGGAGACAGCTCATAGACTGGGAAAAAGTATTTGCCACTGTATGTCTGACAAAGACCTAACATCTAAGATCTACAAGGAACTCAAATATGCTGAAAAGAAAAAAAATACACAGCCCCATTACAAGGTAGGCAAAATATATGAATAGGCACTTCTCAAAATAAGACACATAAGCAGCCAACAGACCCATGGAAAAATGCTCAGCCTCACTAGTCATCAAAGAGATGCAAATTAAAACCACACTGAGATATCACCTAACTCCAGTCAGGATGACTATCATCAATAACTCAAAAAACAACAGATGCTGGAGAGGATGCGGCGAAAAGGGAACACTTCTACACTGTTGGTGGGGGTGGAAACTAGTACAACCTCTGTGGAAAACAGTGTGGCGATTCCTAACAGATCTAAAAATCGACCTTCCATCCAATCCTGCAATTTTCCTACTGGGAATTTAACCAGAAGAACTCAAGTCACTCTATAAAAAAGATACCTGCACATGTCTGTTTATCGCAGCATTGTTCACAGTAGCAAGAACATGGAACCAACCATGCTGCCCATCGAAAGAGGACTGGATTTTTTTAAGTGCACATACACACAATGGAATATCACGCAGCCATAAATTACAAAATCATGAACTTTACAGCAACCCAGATAGACCTAGAGTCTATAATACTGAGTGATCTTTCACAGAAACAAAGAACTGATTATCACATGTTCTCACTCATAAGCGGACCTTGAACAATTTTCATAATACTATACGAAAAAGATTGGCAGTAGCGGGAAACTGCCGGGAGTGGGGCGGGGAAGCGGGATTGGCAGTAGTGGGAATCTGCCTGGGGAAAGGGGGCACACCTCATCAACAAGGGTACCTGCATAATGAACATTTGTATACCTAACTCTGAATTGTACCCCACATCTTTAAAATAAAATTAAAAAAATTAAAAGAAAAAGAAATACAGATTTTAAAGTTCCAAATATGCGGTGCAATTTCAGTCTAAAAAAACTAAAAAAAAAATCTAGTCAAGTTTGAGTCTGTCATCCAGAATAGGACTGCTCAAACAGGCATGAAAACTTCTGGAATCATTAAAGGGAATTGCTTGGGAGGCTGCAGGCTGCAAGTTTCCTGGCAGTAGAGCCACAGTGAGATGTTTGACTCTAGTAGCATTTTTTAAGTGATGGCCAAGATGTGTTTTGAAAAACAAAACCTTTTTGTGGTCTGATTTGTAATATTAACACTTATTTGAGGGATAATATTGCATTGCATTTCACACACGGAGGCTGCTGTCTGCTGCGAGCCATTATTACATAATTTAGCTTCAGACCACATCACATCGTTTCTTCCGTCTTTCCATTCATGGTCATCGCAAGCAAAATAGCAAAGCAGGCTCTTCTCCCTTAGGGCCAGTCACTAGATTATATCATCCAACCCAAAGCCTGATTACCTTCTCATCTGCTGTATGAACGTTACTGACTTGATGGGGAAATGCTAAAAGCGCACAGGTCCTGCTAGCAAGATGTTGAAGGGTTCTCCTTCCCTCACAATGTAAGCTGAAAGAGCCGATGCACTGTGCTTTTTCTGGCGTTTTTCTAAAGGATGTTCGCTTAATAGTTTTAAACAACATGGAAAAACGTAGGCCCTGAGAATAAAATGATAGCTCTTGACATTTCCAGGTGAGCCAGAAACGTATTCAACTTGGGTTGTTTGGGGTAATTTTTCCTTCTGATCTTTGTGCTTCCTGGAAATGTATATGCAAGAAGGGAGGAGGAGACCGGTGAACTAGTAGATGTGAATAATCCACAAGAGTCACACACACCGCCCAGAAACAGTCATCAAGATTTAAAGGCAGAATCAGCACCCAACAGGCAAATAAGTTAATTGGGTCATTTCCTCAGAAGCAGTGTTAATCATTATAATAACATAGTAACAAGTAACCTAGAAAGGTCTTTTAGTATTTTATCTCATTTTTCAGCACACTCTCCATGGTGTCCCCACAAGATAACTATCTTATTTCTATTAATTTGGGGGGTACAGAAAGACTCCTCAAACGTCTGTGTTGCTACTTCATGCAAAGTTGTTTTCTGCGTTTAAGTGGAACCTCTCTTCTGCCTTAACTTCTCTGCTAGTGATTCTGGTGGAGAGCGGGCTGACACACGATGGTAGTCACAGCTCCTGGGCGTCAGGTTCACTTAAGCTAATGCAATAGTAGAAGAAGAAATTAATTATACTATATATATATGAAAGCAGAACTGGGGAACCCAAGGCAACCAATCAAACTATGTACTGCATAAATATAGAAAAAGGAACAACAAGGAACAATCTGAGCAAAACCTGTAAGGAAAATGGGCAAGGTGGGCGCGGTGGCTCACACTTGTAATCCCAGCACTTTGAGAGGTGGAGGTGAGAGGATTGCCTGAGCCCAGGGGTTTGAGACCAGCCTAGGAAACTTGGTGAGACCTCGTCTCTACAATAAATCAAAAAATTAGCCAGGTGTGGTGGCGAGCACCTGTCGTTTCAGCTACTTGGAAGGCGGAGACGGAAGGATCGCCTGAGCCCAGCAAGCGGAGGCTGCGGTGGCTGTGAACGTGTCACTGCACAAGCCTGGGAGACAGAGTGAGAATCTGACTCAGAAAATGGGGGTGGGGGGAATGGACAAAGAGGCACAGAGCTGAGAGTCAATTGGGTGAGGGACACAGTGGGAACTAACTCAAGCCAGAACATAACTTTCTATGAAAAATGGGTCTTTTGATGACACTGTGGCACCCCAAGGCAAGGAACTATAGACCCCCAAATATGTTTATTTCTAGTAAAATTGCCAAATAGGGAGTATTTAAGTTCCTAGACTTCATGGAAGCATTCATTCATTCAACTGATTTAATGTGTGTTTGTGTGTGTGTTTGTGTGTGTGTGTGTGTGTTAGTCTCACTCTGTCACCCAGGCTGGAGTGCAGTGGCACCATCATGGCTCAGCACAGCCTCGATCTCCCGGACTCAGGCGATCCTTCCAGTTCAGCCTCCTTAGTAGCTGGAACTATAGGTGCACGTGAGCACACCTGGCTATTTTTTCATTTTTTGTGAGCGGAGGCCTCACTGTGTTGTTCAGTCTAGTCTTGAACTCCTGGACTCAAGTCCTCCCATTTCAGCCTCTCAAAGGGCTATGATTACAGGCCTGAACCACCACACCCAACCTAATTTGTTTTATTATTCCTACCGTCATCATCATTATTGATGTCGAGCATTCTTTACCTTTCTCGTTATCTAGACCAATAAATGACCTCCAGCCAGTGGACCAATTCCAGTGGTCCTCAATTCTACCTGGATGTCATAGTCACCTGTGGAGCTTGCTTTGCTTTGTTTTTAAACCTTCATGCCTTAGCCCCAACCTCTGGGCCACTAAATTAGAATCTGCTGGAGTGGAACCTGGTCACACAGCAAGCCCTAAGGTGCTTCACTGGGAACAAAAGACTGTCACAGTGTCACTGCTATTCACCTAGGATGAGCCTTTCTGGAGCTCTCTGAGGAAGAGTCAGGGTTCACGCTTGGGTGAAGAAAAACCACCCAACTAGGCAGCAACTCCTCCACCGTGATAGATTACAGGGTTTGGGTGATATGCCTTTGTTTGCTGCTCCACTGAAGATAACCAGCTTTACACCTGGTTGTTTGGCGAAGGTCTACAGGTAATGAGTCAAAAGCACTGGGGGCGGGTGTGGGTGATGGTAGGTTTTTTTCAAGATTGCTTGTAAACTGTTTTGATTCACATATCACCAGAGAACAGAACTGTGGCTTAACTTTCATAATTTACATACATGACTCATGAACTTTTTTTTGAGTTGGAGTCTCACCTGTCGCCCAAACTGGAATGCAGTGGCATGATCACAGCTCACCACAGCCTCCACCTCCTGGGCTCAGGTGACCCTCATCTTCTGGAGTAGCTGGGACTATAGCCATGTGCCACCATGCTCAGCTACTTTAAAACATTTTTTTTGGTCGAGACGAGGTCTTGCTATGTTGCTCAAGCTGGTCTCGGACTCCTGGGTTCAGGCAATTCCACTGCCTAGGCCTCCCAAAGTGCTGGGATTACAGGTGTGAGCCACTGCACCCGGCCGGATTTCATGAATTGTTGACAATTCTATGATACTTTCAACAATGAAGGGAGGAGGGGGCACAGGACTATGAATTAGAGCACAGACTTTAGGGCCACACTGCCCTGGGTTTAAATCCTGGCTCTCTAGTACCTACTTGCTGGGTAAGTATGGGTATCTTACTTAACTTCTCTGTGCCCCGGTTCCCTCATCTGAAGCATGAGGAGTCATTGCTCCTACCTCCCAGGGTGACTATAAAGACTCAGTAAATCTGTATCTCAGTCAATCAAGAACATTGCCTGACACAGAGTGTTAGGTGTACAGGGCCAACAGATGTTAATAGGAGAGGTGTTTTGTCCCTCTGGGACACCAGGATCTTACGGTGAACCCCCATATGCATCTCCTCCTACCCCACACACACCACATCTTATCCGATGTGCTGTGACCCAGCCACAGCCACCCCTCAGCTCACATTAGAGCACGGGAACATGGAACAACCCTGGAGAAGCCCTGAGTCCCATCCTTTTTTAGAAAACTCTAATCAGAAAAATGAACCTCATCATCCCCAGAGCCTATTATTATTGCTGTGCAAAACATGGACAGTCTGACAGCACCATTCCTCAAATAAATTCAAACAACCCAAAACCCCCCAGCCAGAGATAGTGACTTCCTTCCCTGAGAGCCCACAGTACTCTGCCTGTGTGTCTATTTAGTCTGCAGCACTGAACACTGCAGCAAACTCCTTGCAGTTCCCCCAGACTGCCTTTCTCTTTCCTGCACTCCGGGCCTTCGCAGATGCTGCTCTTCCTGCTTGGGACACCTGTGCCACCTCACGTCCTCTGCATGGTGACGTGGAGTAGCAACTGCCTCTTTACTTGTCTGCCTTTCTCACTGGGTTAGCAGCTCTGCGAGGACCAGGATGAGGTCTGTCTTGCTGACCATTACGCCCTCTGCACCTAGCACGGTGAACACACAGTAGACACTCCAAAAGTACTTGAGGAGTGAATAGAGAGAGAGCTCTAGCTATTGGTGGATCAGGACTCCGGACTTGCAGCTGTGGAACTTGGAGCAAGCCGCTTGACTTCCCTGGTCCTCAGCAACATAGAGTTAAAACAACTTGCCGGTGGGTTCTTGCAACACTGAAAGAAAACAGCTGGAAGGGTTAACATTAATAGTTCATGCATGCTACTTATTTATTTATTTACTTATTTTCTTAGTTACTTATTTGCTTATTTATCAGTTTAGTGTAGGAGTCTCACTCTGTTGCCCAGTCTGGAGTGCAGTAGCACGTTCACAGCCACCGCAGCCTCAACCTACTGGGCTCAGGTGATCCTTCTGCCTCAGTCTTCCAAGTAGCTGGAACCACAGGCGTGCGCCACCACAACCAGCTAAATTTTTTTTAAATGTTTATTGTAGAGATGAAGTCTCGCCAAGTTGCCCAGGCTGGTCTCAAACCCCTGGTCTTAGGCAATCCTTTCACCTCTGTCTCACAAAGTGCTGGGATTACAGGTAGGAGCCACTTTGCCTGGCAATAGTTAACACATGTTTTAAAAAGCAGCATAGGTCAGGCGCGGTGACTTGTGCCTATAATCCCAGCACTTTATGAGGCCAGGATGAGAAGCTCGCTTGAGCCCAGGCGTTCAAGACCAGTCTGAGCAACATGAAAAACAAAAGCAAAAAACTAGCAGATGTAGTATCTCACCTCTACAGCCCCAGTTGCTCAAGAGGCTGAGGTTGAAGGATTGGTTGAGCCCAGGAGTAAGCTATGAGTAAAAACAAAAAGGCAGCATAGCCAAGTTTTTACTTTCCTAATTTTGTTTCTCATCTAATAAAAATAGATGTTACAACCTAGGAGAAAGGCTGAGACGTCAGAGGTTTCTGTTCTGCAATTCTCTCAGGTATACATTTATTAATACTGGTTTTTGAATACTCATCAGACAACTTGTAGAGACCAGGCAGAGCAATCAACCCAACACAAAACCAGCATTTGCAGAACTGAGGTGAAAGACATAACTTAGAGCCCAGCTAAATGGGCCTCTCTACCTGCCCATTCGAGAACCTGGGCTCAGAGATGAAAGAATTATTGGTCACGTGCCAGACACTACTTGAAAAATGCATGTCTATTTGCCTTTGATGATAATATCTAACACTTACCCCTTTTTTCCTCTTTTTTTTTTTGAGTTGGGGTCTCACTCTGTCGCCCAGACTGGAGTGCAGTGGTTGCTCCCGGCCACCGCAGCCTCGACCTGCTGGGCTCCGGCTATCCTTCCGCCTCAGCCTTCCAAGGAGCTGGAACTACAGGTGCACGCTGCCACGCCCGGCTAGTTTTTGATTTATTGTAGAGATGAGGTCTCACCAAGTTGCCCAGGCGGGTCTCGAACCTGCAGGCTCAGGCGATCCACTCACCTCAGCCTCCCAAGGCCCGGGATTATAGGCTGAGCCACCAAGCCCGGCTCCTTTTTACATATTTTAGCATGATATATAAATAAATACAAAGGTGGTGATAATACTACTTGGTAACTTGGACCAAGAAAATCTAATTGTTTAGGTGAATTTTTAAGACTCCATCAAGTTAGTTTAACAAATACAATGGCATCTTGCTGATCATGTGAAAGCAATGGCAGAGAACATTCCATAAATAATAACTCATATGAAAACTGTTGCCAGAAGGTATTCAAGGAGTCATTGCATCCTTTACAGACAATACAAGGGTGGTAATTATTCAAAGTCAAGGCATCCTGGGAAAAAGGAGATGGGGCCCAGAAATAACCTCTGGGATGTCTCCATAGAGCCCAGTTTAATAACTAGTAATTAGTGTGAAAAGCAGCAAACTAGGAATCAGAACTGAGTCTTGAGTCTTGGTCTGACCAATTGTGTGATTTTTCACAAGCCAGTTAGTTTTTTGGAGTCTCAGTTTCTTACTTTGTAAGTTGAGAACGTTGGTGTAGGTGGTCTCAGAAGCCTTTCTCGAGAACTTCTGTAATTCCTTGACAGTTTTAGGGAAATTCCCAGAAATATTCGCACGAGCATTTTCAGTTACTTCCTGTTAATCCTGTTACCCCTCCCGGCCCCCTACCCCTGCCCCAAGTGCTTGGCATGGTCAGGGTATGTATCAAATCCCTTGCTTTTAAAGAGCTCTGGAAATCTATTTGAGTCTTGTTTTCAAGGAAATTATAGGTTTACTTTTTCAAAAAGAGAGATCTTCCAACAGAGTTATAACCCCCGTATTCTTTGTAAGCCTGTTGATGGCAAGGCCAACTTTCATTAAATTCTCTTGTCTTTAGTAAAGAGACTTGAATGCTGGGGGAAAATGAATGAGGAGAAAAGGGATCTAGTTTAACTATGCTTTGCGGGAAATTGAATCTGTTTAATTTAATTCACTATAAAGACAGACCTGTGAGTTTCAGGAAGCCAATATATAACTTACTACTTATTTACAAGTTTTAAAACTCACAAAATAAGGTTATATATTATTTATAGATACATATAAATGTAACAAAAGTAGAAAAGCATGTACTGGATGGCTATATGTCAAATTCATTTTAGTCTTTGCCTCTGGAGAAGATAGGAGACAGTGGGACTGTGAAGGAGAATTTGGAAGCATCTCCTTAATATTGATGAAGTTTTAAGCTTTACTTAAAGATCCAAAGCAATTATAACAGAATATATACTTTAATTAATGTGTGTGGTGTGCAAATGGCAGGGTTATATTAATCTCAGTCAATTACTGTAATTTTAAAAACTTCAAAAAATAAAAAGGTAAAATTTCATTAAAAAGTAGTCTCAAGAGCTGAAGTGAACTGGAGCAAGTTTAGCTGCCAGGTGTCAGAGTAAGGCAACAAACCAAAATGAAAATAGCAGCCGAGCCTTTAATCACTTAGTATAAGCAAGAGGCTAATCCACAAAAAGTGCCAACTTCCCCATTTTTTCCCATGGGACAGCACCAGGAACCAGATCTGTCAAGGCAGCACAGGCATGAGATTCTTCTTATCACAATGGGAGCCCTGAAAGGGAGACTCCTGAAGTCTTATAGACCCAGGGGCTGGGGGAAAGGACTAGGAGTAGAAAAGTACTGAGTCAGAAAGAAGAAAATGTCTTTTTAAGTTCCCCAATTAGGAGAACTGTTGGATAGAGACACAGATGCTATGAGGAAGAGCTTGGCTGACCAGGGTTGAGTCCTTGACTATAACTCCTTTCACCATCACAATGTATCAAGACTGCTTCAGGCAGGGAGGGCAGATTTCCTCTCCAAAGCCTGCCAGGTAAAGCCTTTGTGATTGCCTATAGTTAGACTTGAAAAGCTATACATAGGTTTTGACAGTAGCAGGACACCTCAGTTTCTAGTAAGTGTTTCTGGTTTCAGAGAGTCATGTAGGTGGGAAATAGACAATTAAATCAAAATATTGGGAGACTTCAATACCCTACTTTCAATGATGAATAGAACAACTAAACAGAAGATCAACAAGGAAGTAATACAAACCAACTGGACCTAAGAGACATCTATAGGTATTTTTAGAGCACTCCCCTAAAAAAAGAACGAGTCAATGATGTCTACTGTTGCAACTTTTGTTCAACATTGTGCTGGAGATTCTAGCTAGAGCAATTAGGAAACAAAATGAAGAAGAAAAACGTCATCCAATGTAGAAAGAAAGAAGTAAACCTATTTCTATTTGCAGATGAAATGATCTTATATAGGAAAAATCCTAAACAATTCACAAAAAAAGATCATTAGAACAAGTTCATCAAAGTTGCAGGATCCAATATCAGTATATAAAATAAGCCTTATTTCTCTACATTAGCAATGAACAATCCTAAAATGAAAAATAAACCAATCTCATTGAAAATAGCATAAAAATGAATATTTAGAAATAAATTAAAAGAACAGGATAGTGATTCCAGAAGCAAATCCTCAATTTCTCAATCAACTCATCTTCGACAAAGCCTCCATCACCCACGACTGGGGAGATGAGAAACTATTCAGTAAATAGTGCTGGGAAAACTGGCTGACGACATGCAGAAGATTCAAACAGGACCCCTACCTACCCCCCTACACAAAAATCAACTCTAAATGGATCAGAGACCTAAACATAAGACCTCAAACTATAAGAACCTTAGAAGATGCAGGAGACACTCTTGTGGAAAAACAGTGTAGAAGTATTCCCTTTCACCACATCCTCTCCAGCA
>CAUYQG010028248.1:0-22117 GCA_963574415.1 Tarsius wallacei | reverse complement strand
AGTTAAACTTAAATTGTTTAAAAGCAAAACCATAAACTGTGGAAAATGGGAACAATAGACTCCCAAGTTTAGCTGTGTACATTCCAGTCTCAGAGTTTTCTGCTAGAGCCAACAGGGGCTTTTCCCGGTTATAATGCCAAGTGGAAAAGGAGGGAGGGCATGGGGTCAACAGCTCCCGAACACATCCTAGTGGTCTCGGGGTCAAAGGCCCTTCCTGATCCCTAGCGCTCAGTGGGCCTTCATGGCCGGCTCCCAACACCTGGGGTGGAGCTGCAGCGGCAGAGGGGCCGCAGTAGCCGGCCATGTGTGGGACCAAGGGTCTCCAGGTCTCAGACCCGTGCGGCTGGCGGTGGGCAGGGGAGTGGGGGAAGGAAATCAAGAGTCTTTATGGGAACTCACGTTTGGAGAATCTCACAGTCCCACCTGTGCCTTTGCCATCTTTGATAATCTTGGACTCTACAGAATTAAAAAAAAAAATTAACCTGGTGTGGTGGTGCTCGCCTGTAGTCCCAGCTACGCAGGAGCCTGAGGCAGGAGGATCACTTGAGCCCAAGAGTTGGAGGTTACAGTGTGTCATGATTGTGTCAGTGCACTCCAGTCTGGACAACACACTTGGACCCTGACTCAAAAATTATATAAATATTATAATTTTATATAGCAAAAACTATATATATGTATTTACCCTCACCTCCAATTAGTAGGCATATATAACTTATTAGCATAATTTCTGACTCTGTTTTACAGAACTGAAGTGCTGGTTAAGAGGGAGAGAGATAGGAGGCAGCAATCTTGATAGATTTAAATGGGCAACTACAGATAGTCTGTCAGAAAATCATTAAGTAGATCTAATGGTGAACAGTAAAGAAAGATTGGAAACAGTATGTGCTTGGTTCAGGGAGAAGTTTTGGAGACCTCACAGAAAGGAAGAAGAGAAATTGGAACATTGGAGGAGATATTGAACTTTGGGACAAAGGAAGAAGAGAGATTTGATATTTTTATCACCTTCAATAAAATGCATAATGGATTATATAATCATTTAATTAATATGGATATAATTAATTATTTTGGTCAAGCAATTATTTTTGCAAAATAATTGTTAATTAATTATTTTGCATTTTTAAAAAGCAAAGATTTAAAATACCTTTCAAATGCATGTTGGATATTGAATGATTGGCATTCCTGTGAATGTGATACCACTTCAGACTAGACTGTGGGTAGCTTTTCTTGATGTTATATCCACCTGGCTCATATTTCTACAGTTTTCCTATCAAAAATGTCTTACAGTTAGACTATTCATTTGTATATTCTTCCCAGGGAATCTTACATTTAGTAATGTTTGTTAATATTTGTTGAGTGAAAAGTAAATGAGTGATTGCATACTCATGTAACTATTGTACTTTCCTCAAATCTTACCTCTATTCTTTATTTTGATATGTGCTTTGATGTCTTTATCTATCTAATGTCCTAAATTACAAGTTTTTCCAATTATTGACTTCTCTTCTCTTATAAACTACTGTCCATGCACTCCATGTGTGAGTTTTCAGCACAGACTTTGATTTGCCCAACTGTCATAGTCTAATTATTCTTTTCAAGTATGTAAGTCCCTTCTTTTCCTTTGATTTTGTCTTTACAGTAAAAGGCACATTAATCAGCTGAAATATTCTAGAACCCTTGGCTGGGAGCTAAGATGTTTGTCTTACCTCTGCTTTCTTCTTGGGCTCTGGGGATTTTCCCAGTGGTTGACTTCAATCTTGGGAGTGGCGAACACATTTGAAGCATGATTTCACTTCCAAGAGCTTATAACTAGTCTAAAAATTACTGGATTGAGGTTGTGACTCACTTAATTTCAAAGCAGCACTGAAAATAGTCTCTTTAAATATCTGAGGCACATAAATAGCATGACTAGACTAAATCTTGCTTAAGAATGAGTGGCAGTGGTGCTTCTCTCCAAGAAAAAGAAACTTGAGAAATGACATCTGCTTATTTTCATTCAACCAACTCTTGGCTTTGGCATC
This sequence comes from Tarsius wallacei, assembly GCA_963574415.1. Classification (NCBI taxonomy): domain Eukaryota; kingdom Metazoa; phylum Chordata; class Mammalia; order Primates; family Tarsiidae; genus Tarsius; species Tarsius wallacei. The sequence continues at coordinate 20,102 of CAUYQG010028248.1, read as the reverse complement.
GCTCTAGCAGTGTACAGAACACCCGGCTTCACCTGCTATCATTCTTTCATACAATGGCTTTCAAATTGCTTTAACCGTCACTCGTACAAGTAAATTCAAGTACATGTGGAATGGGCACACCCACACATTTACACACGTGATGCAAAAGTGTCATGAAGCTATATTTACATACTTACATGGTACTTACAGTTACTGTGATTCACTCAATAAATATTGTTATCATTGATCAAATAAGAAGCATTTCCTAGGACTTTTATTTCACATTTCATGAAAGTGTTATGAAAAACCCAGTCACGTGCAGAGAACTTTCAGTTAACTGGTTTTAGCAGCATAGGCGACAGAGAACAGGCACAAAATTAGGTCAAGTATAGTTTTGAGCAATATATTTAGGATACCTTTTCCTGAAATATGACACACTTATATGAAAGCATTATGAACTTTCCAGTTTTATAAAGCATTTTTTAAATAACAAAATTCTAAGATGAAAAGTTATTTATTGCAATAATTGTCATCACCAGTTGTACATGTATACATTTGGCAAATATTTTATATTTTGAAATGTTAAATATTTGTAAGCTGTTTTGTTTTCCCATTCATTTATGAAGTAGTTCTATAGCTATAAAAAAGATAATATTTTATGGAAAAAAATTTTATTTTTTTACATCTGTAAAACATAATTTTTGAATCTGTAAAATATGTTTTTTTTAAAGTTCTACATTTTAACAATTTGATGCCTACTGTTGAAGCATTAGTTGCAGAATTCTAAAATTATATTAATAAAAATCAATGTTCAGGAGGAAATAATCGATTTACTCAATCACTTAAGAAAACATTATAATTCATTCCATATTGCTAAATTTTGTCTACAACATCTGATGCCAAAAGGGGATAGGAGATGCTAGATTCACAGTTAGATAGAGATATTTAAGCTACCTAAAAAGTATGGCAGATATGTTTTAATGGTTGTGTTCTAGAATCTAGATCCAGGTGGATAATTAGCTTCCACTCGAGTTCCACCTCTCACTGATGGAGGAGACTGTCACCAAACAGTGAGGTCTGGGGTGAGGTTCAAGAAGGTGCTCAAGATAGCACTCAAGCATGGGGAAAAACCAGCAAAGATCTAAGGGTCAGAATAACTTACTCATATTACTAATAAATAAAAATAGTTCTGTTGTGGTTTTAACATTCTAATGTGTCTTAATAGCCATACCACCAGAACGGCCATGTAATAGTGGCTGTGCCCAATAAAACAGATGCTTACCTAACATCTGTGTCTGTCTTCAAATATGAAAATCTCATGTTGAGACTTTAAATAATTGAAAACTCTTCCTTGTTTTCCAGAATGTATTTATCAGGAAAGTATGCTTTTAAACCTAGTATTCATTCATTCATTCATTCATTCATTCATTTATTCAACAAGCATCCATTGAATACTTTCTATGTGTCAGTATGTTAGGTGTTAAGGATTCAACAATGAGTAGGCCATATCAGACCTCTGCCTTTTGTTTTTTTCTATTTTTAAAATTTGTATTTCCTTGAACAAACATACAAGTCACTTTCATAAGCCTCAGTCATTTTCTGTGGCAAGCAATTTCCTTTGTGTCTGTTTTCCTAATTGTGACTCCCATATGCTTTTTGCTCAACTTTGACTTCAGTCAACACCTAGAAGGTGCTTAGGGCCTTCCAGTAGGGAATCAACTCCTGACTCTGAGAAAGTTGGGATATCTGGTCTATTCCATTCCAAGGCACAGTGCTTTGAATACCTGTTGCTGTTCACAAACCATCCTAAAATGTAGTGGGCCGTTTTAACCACATTCATTTATTTTGTTCAGAAATCTGCCACTCTGGCAGGACACAATGGGGAACACTTACATCTGTATGACAGAGCGTAAATGAGAGGGGCTCACACAGGTTGGGGGATCTACTTCCAAGAATGCTCACTGATGTGGCTGTCAAGTTGATTTGGGGCATCGGTTTGGAACTTAGCTGGGCTATTCGTTGGAAGCTTTAGTTTCCTCTTTGTGAGGCCCTCCATGAAGCTGCATGGATTTTGGCTCTCAGCACTGCAGGTGGGTTCCAACAGTGAGTAGGCTATGAATGCCTGGTCTTAGATGTGGTTTTGGATCTAGCATTTGCCTTTCTTCTTTCTCCTTTGCAAAGTCATATTTTTTTTCTTTTTCTACCTTTGCAATATGTTTAGAGATCTTGTATATGTGGCTCCTCTTAACCCTCTTTTTGTTTCTTCTCTAAAGTCTTCCTTTTGTAGATGTAGACCTTGACTCCAGAATCATGACTTTCTTTTTTTCTAAATTTCATCAAAATGTGATTGGTCTGCTTATTTTGGAGAATAGAAGGCTAGTATTTCTCTTGGCCCAAAGTCAAAGTCACTGGGTGTAGCCCAACACTTGTTTTACGCATCTGGATCATCTTCCTGTCTCTTTGTCTCTGTGAGCTATACCATTTTAATTATTATTATTTTTTTCCTATAACTTACAAGATATCTCGAATGAAAAGGATTTTAAACTGGAGATCCTAGACGAAAATTACAGATGGGATTTGATAACCCTTGCAGACCTGGAAGGGGCCATGATTGTATCAGAAATTCTAAGAAAATACAACAAAACAAAACAAAACAGATGAACTAAAAAACAACAAATTAAGAGGAAATGCAGCACAGAGGAGTGTGGTCAAGCAGGCATCAGCGGTCATCTGTTTTTTCTTAATCGGATTTTCTTTTTTGCAAATACTTCTCTATCAAGTTGTTATAATTTTTAACAGAAGAGGTTACCTCCTTTTCAATCTCTCATGAACATTCTCTGTTGTCTGAAGCCCTAGTCACTGTAGGTTTTAGTTCATCTCCTTCTAAGATTTGATGTTCCAAGTAGATGCATTACATCCTGATTGCTCAGTCTTTTTCTATTAAAGTGGAAAGGAAGCATTCAAATGTATATTTATATTAACATTTTGACTTAAAAACATATCATTGCTTCTTAGCAATAAATTATATACAGATTGCTGCTGATGCACATGTCACATAAGGCCTTTAAGGCATCCTGAGGGGGTAGGAGAGATTTCCACACGGCAGAGGGCTCATCATGGTAACTTAGGCCTTTTGTTTGGCCTGTGTTTCTGTATATCGTGGTTTACCTTTGCCAAATTAGGTAGAGTCTAGGTTTACATTATCTAGTTTTACTAAAATTATCATTATAAAAAGTTCATGGTATTTAAAATGATTGTCGTAGTGAAGTTGCTGGTTGAATCTGCAGAGATGAACAAGAAATTAGCAAAACTAACATTTCGCCTAGTACTGGTTATAAACTCAGACTATATGTTGTTCATTTGTGTGTTTAAAAGACAACATGGCAACATATCAGCCAAAATTGCAATTATCAAGATCCACTGAATATAGTTGACAACTGCAAACATCACTCTACTTGTATTCTTTGTCATGGGATTTTAGCTAGTGACAGTACCAAGCAGAGCTTCATATTTTAAAATACTACCTAGTTCACTTCATCTGTATGTAATCCTTTTTATTTCATTATACATTTTATAATGTATATGATACAGTGGTAAATGAAAAATTATTTAGGTTAACATAATATTTTATATAAATGAATATAGTCATGAACAGTGTATGTATAAACTCTTTTTTTTACTGAGTTAGTAAAAAATTTAAATGCTTTGATAGCTGACCTCTAATTCTTTGAAATAATTTTATGGCTTTTAGAGTTACACTTTACCAATATAATCCCAAAGGCACTACTTCACAGGGCAAACTGTTAGCTTCAGATAAATTGAGAAGTTTTTTGTTTTTTTTTAATTGGTGGGTGTTACAAAAGCTGGAGTTTTCATTCTTCTATATATTGGTCTACATCATAAAACTCCAGTGGTTAGCAAATTCCACCTTCCATTAATCTGTAATTACATCATTACTCTTTAGACTCTTCTTAGTTTCCATAGCACAAAATCTTTTATAGAACTTTGTCTTATTTTGTTCTTAAGGTCTCCTGATCTTTTGACTAGATTGTAAACTCTGAAGTTAAAAAATAATTTCTGAAAAATGTAAAAACTGATCAGAAAAGAAGAATATGGAGATAAAGCTGAGAGAAGAGAAAAAGTGTTCAGAACTATAAGGGGAATAGGAAACTGTTCTTATAGTTTAATGACACATTTCAAATTTAGGGTACAAAAATGTGACATCAACTTGAAAATTAGCCTTGCACACATTTAAATCTTATTTCAGAATCAATGTAGGGAAACATTTGTCACATTTAAAATATATGCCAACAAAACTATTTCGTATGCTTAGCTGTATTAAGATATTCCTGGTAATTTATCCTGACGTGAGTTGTCCAAATAAATAGGGTAAAATCTCTCAGAGTGTAGTCTTATTTTCCTTCTCGAAACAACTTCACTGGAAGTCAAGTTCACTATAACACGATATGATGCAAATAACTTCAGACTTTCAGACTTTTCTTGTAGTGTTTTTGTAATAATAATAATAATTATAGTCAAGATTTGTGAGAACAGAAGTAAATTTCTTTGTGTTTCAAAATGCTTCACTTGTATACCAGTCTGTTCTGCCTTGCTATAGAGGAATACCTGAGGTTGAGTGATTTATAAATTTTAAAAAATGGTTTATTTGGCTCCCAGTTCTTCATGGTGCTGGTACCTACCTGGCTTCTGGTGAGGCTTCAAAGAGTTTTTACTCATGAAGGAAGGCAAGGGGAGCTAGTATGTCACGTGGTAAGAACAGGAGCAAGAGAGAGAGATGGAGGTGCCCAGCTCTTTTAAACAATGAACTCTCTGTGAACTAATAGAGAACTCATTCATGACTGCAAGGACAGCACCAAGTCACTCATGAGGGATCTAGCCCCATTATGCAATCCTCTACCACTCGGCCCCACCTCCAACACTAGGGCTTACATGTCGACATGAAATTTGGAGAGGACAACCATCAAAACTATATAAACTCATTTCATTTATTTTTCAGTCATTCTTTTTTTGTTTCATCGTTTCCTTTCTTCAGCGAAATTCACGACAAAAAGTTAAAACAAACATGCGTCAAAAGCCCTTACATTTCAGGGTAGGAAATAGTAGTATTATTATTTGGTTATTGTTAAGACCATACCATAGGCTGCATGCCTAGCTTAACACTTATCATGGACGATCTTAACTCCCAGATCTGAAACAGGACTTGAGACTCAATCTTGTGTGCTGGGAGTTGATTTCAGAGACTGTAGATGAAAAAGAAAAGGCAAGAGAGAAATGAAGGAAAGAAAAACCAACACCAAGACTGTTCTGTAGCATACAGTCAGTATAACTTTTGTCCAAAAGAACAAGACACTGAAGCATGCTATTAGCTGTGAGCTCCTTTGGGACTCCAAATTGCACCAGTGTGCTCATGTTCAGAGACTTTTCCTTGCTTGTGAGAAAGACTTAGGACCGAAATGGAGAGATTCTTTTTTTGTGTTTTTTTTTGGGGGGTGGTGGTTAGAAGTTCTTTATTACTAGACATCCTTGCAAGATAAATTCAACAGTCTTATAGAATGAACATAAAAATAGGGGTAAGTGCTTCATGTAAAATAAAGTAATTTTCCTTGAAGAGTAGAGGAAACAGCAAGCAGTCTTTAAAGTAACTACAAAAAAACTAACGAGTTCAAGGCTGATTTCCATTAGTTTCATGTTACAGAAGTAGTTTGGTTTCATTTGCAGTTAGTATGAGCCGAGTACCTTAAATATCTGTTGTCATGACTCCAGTTTTCATTTCAATTTTTTGCTACAATAAAATTCTTATAACTAAATGTTAATGCAAATTAAAGTACAGCAATTCTAAATGCTGCCTTTAATGGAGTGGCCTGTGTGTGCGGGGAACTGTCCATAACGATGGTGCTGAAATCAAGTTGGCCAAGAAGATGTTTTACAATCCATAATTTAGAGCTGAGGAAAAACTCTTTTCTAGAGTTAAAAGAAGAACAGTTGGTTATGCAGTATGACACAAGTAGGAAAAAATGAATTCAGGGTTTAAAAACCACCCCCATTTTGCTTTAAAACCAGAGCTCTTTGGTAAAATAGACTATACAATAGGTAGGTATGAGGTGGAAGGACATTAAACAAGTTACAGCAAAGTGCTTTAAAGGCGATTGTACAGTACGAAGTAGAGTATATAGTATAATATAAAGGTGTTCATATAATATGATCATTTAGAGCACACACACTGGAACAAGGTCATTGACTTCATACCATTGTTCATCTACTTCTTAGTTTGATTTCCACAGATAATTACTGAGTTGTGTCTATTTTTTTAAAAATACAATTGTTGTAAAATAAGCTTTATGGTAATTTCTGACTCATAGATTTGTTGTGGTAATTAATTGAGCTTACATAGGTAAATTTCTTCATCCTTAGTCTGGAGCATAGGAAGTATTATAGAATGCTAGCTATTTTTAATACTATTACTGCCTTGGTTTTTCCAACATTGTAATCCCACTTTCAATGGAGAAAGCAGTAACGTAGAAAACTTAAAGCTAGATTGTGAGATTCTCAGTGCAGGGGATTACCCTTGGTATTTCTTTTTGTACTACTGGCTAGCAGAAGGTTTATGTACCATATGACACCACATACACAGAAACAAACAATTAGTGTTTATTGGATAGTATTTCCTAACATATACTCTTAATAATTGTCATCAGATAGCATCAAACTTTTATATATATATGATTTATCTGGAGAGTTTAGTTAACTTGAAATTTTATGAAAACAATGCAAGTTGTTCTTTAAAAAAACCCCAAATAATCACACTTTCTGAAATCATTTTTTTATGTAGTATATGACATAATATACTACCCTTTAATTTAAGCATAACCACAACAAATTACAGATTCAGTGCCATGGAATGCTAATATTTCCCACACTCTTCTCAATAGCATTACTTTCTTTGGAACTCCTTAAGTGAGTATGACTGGAACAGTAATTTTCTTACACAATACATAATGTTCTTCTCTGGAAACCTCCAATTTCTTTTAATCTGTAGTCATGTTTTCTTCTAGTTTGACCCATATTAGTATATTTGAGAACTTTTTAATCTTTTCAAATATATTTACTTTAATTCAGTTATTGAGTATTCATATATGCCATTGTTAAGGAAAATTTTTTTCCTCACATTGTGCACTACAGACTGCCAAGTTCTTGCTTTGCTTTTGCATTCCAGGAAGAGTTGCTAAAGCTGCAGCTGTATCAACCCTTCTTGACCTGAGAGTCATGTCCTGAAGTAGGATGCACTGCCATGTTCTACTGTGTACTTCTACAAGAGAGTGTGGAATAGAGGGATGTTGTTTGTTCATCTTTTTTGCGGGAAATGGAACTTCCTGATGGGAATCTAAAAAAAAAAAAAAGATTACCCCATTTTCCAAAGTCAAGGATAGCATACACTTGCTGGGTGTCCTCACCAAAGGTTTTGTTGGCAGAATACCTCAGGATACTTACTGTTTAATCCCTTCACTCTTCATATAGAGTAGGTTGCACTTGCCTTGAGCAAGTACTCAGTACGTCTATTTTGAATACATTACTATTCATGTAAGATACTTTCAGGGATGAACTCCCTGCTGAAGCAGTATGAAATGTAACAAAGAACATAAAATGCGGTATAAATTATAATAAAAAAATCAATGCCCAACATACATAGAAATAAGACATTTTAAATTGGTATAATGAGTAAGTGTGTGTGTGCATATATAATTTATCTTCACATTTTCTCTTATTTTCCTAATATATTATCTAGCTTAATAATATTAATGAAATTAATATAAAGTTTAGTAGTTGACACTCTGAAATGCAACAGCTTGAAGCAATATTTATTTATTAATGCTCATGAGTCTGCATATCACTTAGTCTGTTCTTTCCATCTTAACTGGGTTCACTCATGATTTTGTAGACAACATTGTGTTGGGTAGGCAGTTATGCTCATTTTTGAAAGGCTCTCTCATGTGTTTGGATATCTTTAGGCTAGTCCATGGTTCCCTTATTTGTCTATTGACGGTTTGTCTTTGACAATTAGACACTTCTTCACATGATCTCCCACATTCCAACCGACTTTCTGGACCTTGTTTACTTGTCAGTGGCCAGTTCACCAATGGAAGTATGCAAGACCTTTGAGGTCCATGCATGGAACTCTACAGACATGTTTTATTTGCCAAAAACAAGTTACAAGGTTAGACCCCTTTCCAGAAGGAAATATACTGTCTATGAATGAAGGGGTTTGAAAGTTACATTAGAAATGGCTTGCGTATAAAAAGATAATATAGTGTTGAGGTGGTTTTTATAATCAATCTCTTGCCACAGATTTAAGAAAATGTGCTAAAATATCTATCTTATAATTCACACTTCGTCTCTCTTCTTTGAAGAAAACTAGTGACAAGTTACTATAACTGCTTTGTTTAACCATACATCTGATTTTTTGTAAACCTATTGCACAGTCATTTAGCATTTAAAAATTGTGGCTCTGGAATTAAATTGATCTCTATTATTGATGAAGAGAACACTACTGGATTCTTCTTCAGTCCTGTTGTTTTCCAATTAGAATAAGGATGTCTTAAATGTACAGCAATATCTTGCATGTATGAAGTGAGCAAGAATAGCTTAAAGGAGATAACCTTCAGGACAATTGGCCATGGCGGGACATTCTGAACCAGACGTACTTTGAGTGGCAAAATACAAGGTGTCTCCACAAAGCACTTAGAATTAACTGAAAGAAATAGCACTTTGTGTAACTGCATAGCCTTGCCCATTGTTGTAGCACCAGGTGCCCTTGGGAGGGAACAGGTGAGAAATGATTTAGGAAATCACAGATATCATATGGAGTTTGTGTGCTTTAGCAGTCTTGGAGTTTATCATACAGGAGATGGGAAGATACCACTGAGTGGACTCATACAGTTTACATTCCAGGAGAAAGAAGAAGAATTAGGATTCATTTAGCTCTTGCCATGTTCCCCTCCTGGTAATTCTTGTTAACTTTTACCTCATTTTTTTTTTCACAGACATCCCAGAGCTGATGATGTTTCAATTTATGAGGATCTGGAATCAGGGAGGCTAATTGATATATCTAAGATCATGCTTCTAACAAAAGTTTCTAAGATTTAGCACAGTCTTTTTGATGCATTATTCCATCTTCCATTATACTAGAGACTTATTTCTAAGTGGTATTTGATAGCATTTGAACTGAGTTGAAATTATTGGTCGTGAGACAAGTTGGAAGGCCATTAAAATTTTTAGATAAAATATAATGAAAATCTGAACTAAAAAATTAACCACAAAGCAAGGAAAAATGAATGTTTTGGCATAAAATTTGATGAATATTTTTAAGCCTGTATTGTGTAACCTAGAATGTTGAATGCTCCCTAAAATTAGTGGAATACTTGAAAAGTTGATTACTACTTGCATGCAAAAATAATCTACTAAAAGGAAGTTTAAATACTGAGGTAATTGAAACTATTTTATATGCTTTCCATAATCATTGGTAGATTATACTTTATTTTACCTAATTCAATTATTTTTATTTATTCTGTGGCTACTATTTCCATCCTATATATGAGGCAGAGATATATTTCAATATAACTTTGGAATTTTTTCATAAAAATGTGTGTATAGGTGCAAAGATATTATTTGACTTCATTTGTCAGTAAGCTACAGAATTTCCATGCACAACAATATTTCCTTTATTCTGATAACGTGAGAATGTTGTACTTATTGCAAATACTTGTTCTGAAGTAAAATATTTTCTTCCTTCTACATATGCATTATACAACAAAAATATTTTAAGTGGGTACAACTGTACTAGCTGAAAATGATTCAAATCAGACACATGCTGTGACACAAGCCAAATACTTTCTTTTTTTTAATTTTAAATTTTTTTCTCGTAGAATAAGTAATATTTTACCCTTGAAGGATTTTCTTTTTCTCATTTGTGGAATGACCAGATGGGTCTCACTTGTCATTCGCAGTTATGAAAACAAAAACAAACAAACAAAAAACCTCCAAATATCTTCAGAGGTGAGACATCCTTTATTTTTCACTAGAAAACAAATTATTTGGTTGGATGAAAACCTTTTGTATAGCAGTGTAATTGCTGATATCTGTGGGGTGTCCTGGAAAATGAGATGCTCTGTCTCAAGGAGTTATAACGTATCCTTGTGCATAAAATCTGAATAAATAAATGGGAACAGACCTTGAAATTTCTTGCAGAGAGAAGATACATGAGACGCAGCTGAGAAATCATGACTAAATCTGCAAATGATAATACGTGAACATGCTAAAATGATTGAGCCTTGGGACGGGGCTTTTTTTTTTCCTGTTATGTACATTTGATTTTTCCTGATCCTCAAAAATATAAAATACTAGGTATATGAAGCCAAATGTTCCAGATATTAAAATTTAATCTTTAGCTGTCTTTTTTTGTTTAATGATATTATACAAAATAATCAACAACCAATATGTATTGAGTACCTACTATAAGTCAAGCATTATTCTTGACACTGTGGGTAGATGTACATGTTTGATTTTTAAGTTATAAATCATAGAATATGAAAATATAAACAAAAAGTATCTAATAGTTCATTTGTGATAGGTACTATGAAGAAATACTAGGCTCCTGGAGGATGGCCTTTCTAAAAAGGTAATATTTGTACAGATATATTTTTGAACAGATATTTTAAGGAAGAAATAGAGTAAGCCAGGCAGGTGTCAGGAAGAAGAATGTCCAACATAGGGAAAAGCAGGTGAAAAGGCCCGGAGAGCAAAAGTATGTACTGAGTTCACAGAACATTAAGGAAGTGGGTGAGGATATATTAACATTATAGTGGAAGATAAGGGAGACCAGTCTTTATATCCTTTAATATCTTCACTAGTCTTCAAAATCTAATTCATATTCTTCCTGATATCGTGATTTAAATTCTTAACGAATGTACTATGGTGTTTATGAACTTTGTTTAACCCAAATTTCAGTAATCTGAGACATGCGAGGTGAAACCAAAGCATCAGATTTTCCTTCCCTCACCTCCTGTCCCACTCATTCCCTAACATCAGACCAAGACTGAAGGCTAACATGTCTTAAAGAATGAAAAATAAGAGGGAAGAGCATGACCCATTCTAGAAACGAAGTTCAAATGTCATGCCTGTGTCTGAAACCTCAAGAGTTGTGAACAAAAATAGCTCAAGTGGGACCAGATTGAAAAATACAGTAAAGGCTTAATACAATTTTGTCTTACTGAGAAAGAAGCACAAAATCATAGCAAGGGAGCGGAGGTGACCTCAGTCTGGGACTAAGGGAAACGTTAAGCCAGGCTGTGTGATAACAGAGAGCATACCTCCTGGTTGGTTTTTGCCATTAAAGATAAGCAATGTTGAGAACGTAAGAGGTGCCCGTCACCCAAATAGTGAACATCGTCCCCAACAGGTAATTTTTCATTCCTTACTCCCCTGTCCCCTTTAGGAATTCCCAGTGTCTTTTTTTCCATCACAATGAATTTTCCTACTGATGAGGCAACTCCTCCAGCACTCAACCATTGCAGGAGTTACTTAAACTAATATCAAAGAGTCCACTGGGTAGATCCGAGAGAAGTAATCTAACCGAATCCAGGAAGAGCATGAAGGCGTTCATGGAGCACGTCGTCAGTCTGGGTTTGAGAAAATATCAGATTTGAATACACTTCACATTCAGTGAGTACAAATTGAATGTTTGGAGAATAAAAATCACTATGTAATTTTTATATATAAGCACTGATTTCCTCTTGAAGCACTGTACCTCTCCTTGATTTTCTTTCTTTCTTTTGTTTAATCCTTATTTTAAAGATGAGGGGTATGATTCGGGGTTAGGTATATAAATGGTCATTGTACAGGTAAACTTTGGGCCTCCCTCTGGTCCCCACTTCACCTTATTTGAGAATGAGGACCCTTATTGATGAAGTGTGCTTCCCCTCCCCTGGAAGTTTCCCACTATGGCCTACCCCTCCTTGATTTTCATAGGTCTACAACTAAAGGTAGAGACCTTTGACTACCTTTTATGATATTTTTCTTCCATCAAAAACCTGCTTAGCTTTTGAGGGCAGACAAGATCAGGCATGTTCGGAGTGTTATGGCCAAAGACACATTTTCAAACACCTGAAACAGCACCTGTCTCACAGATGTTCAATAAATATATATAAAAGAAATGAACAAATCTCTTTGGCTTTTCTTCTTAGCTTTTCCTTTTGGAATCTCCACTGTTCTGCCCAGCCTAAAGATGAGTTATGTCCCATACCTTGTTCTTTCCTCACTGTCCTTGAGTAATCCCAAGTAAAAAGTTGAGTATTGAGTATGATGACTGCAGTGTTCTGTCAGAGTTCTCTATCAGAGCTAATTTTCAACTTCTACTTTACAGTTCTACCTGAATAGAAAAAAAAATCATATTTGAAGTTCTAACCCCTAGTACTTCAGGCTGTGATGAGATAGGGTCTTTAAAGAGGCAATTACAGTAAAATGAAGTCATTAAAGTGGCCCGTAATCCAGTATGACTTGTATCCTTATAAGAAGAAAAGATTAGGACACAAACACACACACAGAAGACCATGTGAAGACCCAAGAAGAAGATGGCCGTCTACCAGCAAAGAAGAGAAACCTCCAGAAGAAACCAACAATGCCAACACCATGAACTCAGACTTCTAGACTACAGTATGAGAATATAAATTTCTGTTTTGTAAGCAGACAGCGTATGGTGCTTTGTTATGGGAACCCTAGCAAACTGATAACATAGAGTATTCCACCAACACAGCGGATGTCATAGCTCTAAAATTGAATATGTCACCTTCCTCATCATTGCCTATCTTGGACAATGCTGACTTTATTTACCTAGTTGTTCAGATAGAAACCATGTCTTCATTCTTGACTTGTTTCTCTGTCTCTCCCGATATTTCAACAACCATATGTTCTCCCTAAGTCACAAAGAAAGCTCTGCAATCTATCCACTTCTTTTTACTCCCACTATTACCAGCCTAGTTCAGGTTATTATCATCTTCTATTTGAGTTACTGCTTCAGCTTTCTGCCTGGCCATACTACCACTATTTTCTTCCATCTAACACAATCTTCCTACAATTCAGATCTACTCATGACTTGCCTACTCTTTCTCAGCTCTCATTGGTTTAAGGATGAAATCCAAAGTTGTGTGTCTTTTTTGTTTAACCTCGGCTTTAAAAGCTCTTTGTGAACTTTTAAACATTAATCACTCTGGTCTGATTTCTCTACACTGTACTTCTAGAAAACATTGCTTCAGAGACACACTTTCTTGAACAGGTTACTGTTTCCTCTCTCATTTCTAGACCTCTGCACACATGTTATTTTCTTTGAGAAACCTTTCTTTGCTTCCTTCTCCTGTTCCCACTTCTAACACTTTCCTGAGCTAACGTCTCCCAGGTATTAGTTTTGGCATTACTTGATCTGAGAAGCTTTTTATGATAAGAAAATCTGAGTTAGGGTCTCATCCTATGTATACCCAAGCCTTGCTGAAGTCCTATCTAAACACTCATCAAACTGTATTGTCTTGCTTGTTGATGTGCTTAGATGTCTCACTAGGCTGTAATATTCATGACAGAAGAAATGTGTTTTTATTAACTGGAAAGTTCATATACATTGCAGATGTGCTATAAATAGTTTTGGATGCATGAATGAATGATTGAAGACATACAGCAAATGTTAAATTGCTAATTACCCTTGTGCAATCTGATGAAAGATCTTATAATATTCTGCCTTATGCTTTTCTATTCAATGAGCATGTATTGCATCTTTTAATAATAGATTAACCCAAATATAGCATCTCTGTAAGCTTTATGTTTTTAAGGCATATACTAAGATGAAACCAATTGTAGTATTTGTTTGTATACATATTTAACCCACTTACATATTTAAGACTTCTTTTGTGCTCCTTACTTTCAGTCTATTTAAAAAATATTTATGACTATTCTTACTTTCAGCTGGAAGGAAGAAGTTTTGTATGTGTGAGGAAAATACCATATTATTCTTTTAAGAATTTAATTTTTGAATGCTGTGCAAAATAAAAGCAAAATTTACTTTAAATAAAAATTTAAATGTTTTAAATAACCTTGAACACCATCATGAAAATATGCACCATGAACTTACTAGTATAAAACAATTACTCTATTTTCTTCTCCAAGTCTTCATGTAATAAATATTTTAATGAAAGAAAGCTTTGCTATTCTAAAATTTTGTTCTTAAGATACTAATTTTTTCGAGTTAAATGATCATAAAATTTACTTTAATTTTGAACCTTTTTGAATTGTCTAGCAATAAGCTTAATATTTCCCAATAAATGCTTGAAAAATGAATAAACTGTCAATAAAATATTACTACTTGATCAGCATATTCTTATTCAAATACCAGAATGAATTTATTTAGCAGCATCACCCATATGTTCCACATAGCTTTGCCCTAGCAATAGCTGTGATCCACTTTATGATATTTATGATTCGATTACTTAACCTCTCTGCAAATCAACTTACTTATGTATGAAATAAAGATGAGAATAATTTCCTACCTTATTATATTTCTTGTGAGACTCAAATGAGGTGACACATTTAAAACAGTGCATGCATAGTACATGCAAAGCATTCCATAAATGTAATTTCAAAATGGTTAGAAACACTGTCCATTATTCCCAATGAGAGCTTGTGTCTTGTTATTCTTGTTGTTTGGAATAATTTTCAATGTGTAATGTCTACAGAGGTGTGAAATTCTAATGTTTGGCTTGCATTTTCAGAGGTTTTGGAAGAAGTGACCACCCATCATCACTGTCTTATGAAGAAACATCTTGACCAAGTATTTCAGTTTTCAATTATTTCCTCTTTAACACATTTTGTGTGGAAAATATCCAGAATCTTCTTGTCAGAGTATTGATTCCAGAGATGATTAGCATTAAACTCTCCCAGTTCATGAAGGTGCTATTTGGAAAAGTACCTCTGTGGTGAGCATATCAGTATCTCAAACTAAGAACAGTAATGTATTTTCAAAAATGCCTATCTTTAATTATATGAATAATTCATGAAAATAAATTTGCCACCAAATTATGATGTGGGGTTAATATCCCTACACACTGGAAAGTAACTCCCTTTCCCAAAGTGTATGAGATGACTCTGACCCTAGACCGGGTTGCAAGTCCACTGTTATGATTTATTTAAGCATTGACTAAATGCCAACCATGCCCTAGGCAAACCAGAGTGACACAGTCTTCAGCGATTCCAGCAATTATGCAGGTTCAACTACTTTTGTTGCAAGAAAGCCAACACCCAATTTTTCAGCGAGATAACATCATTTTACTTACTTCAAATTCAAAGTCACAGAGGACATCACGCATATGCAATAAAAAGCTTTAAAGAGTTCAGTTGATTCCTAGCTATCTATGACAAGCTTCAAAAACTTGAAAAGGAGGGCTGCTGACAAAGCAGAGAATTTGGGTACACTTCTCTTCAAACAATAACCCACAAATGAAAGAAGAAACTACAATTCAGCCAGAAATAAATCCCTGATTGTTCTCTGTCAGCCTGTCACATACCTGAAACAGCTGCTGAGACAGACGCAGCAGTGGTTGCTGTAAAAGTTCTCATGCGAAAGCTTTCCACAAAGACTTTTATTTTCATTAATATAAAACTGTGCTGACATGTGCCCTCAACCCAGTGACACTGTCCGTCTCAATTAGGATCGCCACAGGTCCTCACTCATATCACAGTCCAGACCAGCACAAGATTCACACCCTTTTGTTGATGGATTGAATATGAGACCGCACCCTACTCATACTGGATGCCTGGCAAGTGAAGAATATTTACAAAATATTTAAAATAATCTGTTCTTACAGAGACGAAACCAAAATTATTTCACTTCCTCCTCACGTGAATGCAGAGCTAAAAAGTGGAGAAAATGTTCTTGTCTGTAATTTCCAGTGTCTTCAAAAACAGCTAACCTTGCAAGTACTTTACAAAGAAAGAGACACAACAAAAATAAGCAGCCAAAAGCAAATAAACAACAACAACAACAAAAAACCCTGAACATCTAAATATTGAGATAAATAGGAAGTGGAATTCAGACCTCAATTTATAAACCTTCTTAAATTACCATGCCTCAATTTCTTTGTCTATGCAATTCCCTTGGCCTGGAATGCCCTTCCTTCACTTTTCAGCTTGGTCATTTCTAATCATCTCTATCTATGGAAAGCAGCAGTTATGGAGAAACGCTTTCACAGGACACATACAAGTCAAATCGGCATTCTGTTTTAAAGAATTGGAGCTGCTTTTATTTTTCATATGTAAAATGGGGATGATTAATTCTACTTGAAGCTGTGGGATTTGCTACCAAAAAAGCAAAAGTCATCTTAATCCAGTTATCAAAGCACAGTGTTTAGGACACTGATGAAAGGACCCGTGGACAATTAGTTTTGCATATCTCATTTTTACCAAGGATTTATAAAAGTTGGATTATGTTCAGAGGAAAGAGATCAGGATGGAGAGAGCATGGAATTATACGATAATAAAAATTTTGATGTCATTCATAATGTTTAATATTGAGAAAAGATGTCTCAGAAAAAGAAAGAACTAGAACAGGGACCAGTGGGTAGAAAATACCAAAAGAGAAAATTCAGCTGAGGACTTAACCATGGTTATGCGACCCAATTAGTAAAATCTAAAGTTGAAATGGTCTATTTCAGAAAATAGTAAATTATTTGTCATATTTGTCAATGAAGATATTCAGACACTTGGTAGAGGGAATTAAAACATTAAATAGGCAGTAAAACTAGCTTAATGCTAAGGATTCTTTCTTCATCTAAATTCTACAATGCTAATATTCTAGTTAATGGAGTCAGAGGAAGACTTTAAGGCTTTGAATTTACAGCATATTTTAGCTTTTTGAATTTTTGTTTTAACGCTTTAAAGATAGATCATTGAGATTTCTTTTCATAAAATCATTTCAACTGTGGAAATCTCAGGCTTCTACACAATTCCCCAGTATTGGAAGTTAAAATAAATATAAGTGATATGGTTTTTAACTTAATATCTTTAATAATGTGGGATTCATCACTTTTATAATAGTGCATACCTCCTGCTAAGATCCCAAACTCTTTTTCTACAAATAACAAACTTTTTGGCACTTTCTGATTTTAAAATGTCTGTTCTCACTACTTGGTTGTGCTAGCGTTCTTCAACATCAACATTCAATGTAACAAGAAAAAGAAGTGAAAATGCACCCAGGTTGAAAAGGTAATATTGGAAATGTCTTTATTTCCTGATGACATAATCATCTATGTAGGTATCTGATAAAATCTGTAAAAAAAAAAGCTGCTGGATATAATGTAAGATTACCAAGTTTGTGAAATATTGTACCATATAGAATAGCAGTAGAATTATAAAACACTTAGGTATATACTCAAGAAAAGACGTGTAGGACTTTTACTAAGAGAAATTTAAAATGATAGAAATTATGGAAGAGAGAAATAATGTTCACAGATTAGAGCACTCAACTTTGTTAAAATACCAAGTGTTCTATAGTCATCCATAGATTAAATGCACTGTCAGTTAAAATCACTGCAAGATTTCTTTTAGAAGCTGATAATCTGATTCCAAAATTCATATGAAAATGCAAAGGATTCAGAATAGTTAAGATAATTTTAGGAAAAAGTCAAATTTGGCAGATAAATCACTGTCTAATTTGCTTAGTAACCTACACACATGCCAGTGTTTACTATTGATAGCTAAAAATAACTAAGGATAATATTGTGAAGTATTTTTTTCCCATGAATAGATTTGTTTTTTAAGTATGAATATTAGGTAAAACAGTTCCATACATTTTTCAAACTTTTGTAAATTTTTTTCATTTTATAATATTTTGTGTTAATACATATTGTTTAAAATGTTATTATTAATATTCCTTACCAATGAATATTGTTAATGATGACTCCTTATTCAGGTCATTTTATTTTATTTTTTAACTATTGGACCTAAGTCTATACTTAAGTTTTCCCTATGTTCAAGAATATTTTATAGCATGTATTTACAGAAATATAATTAATTACTGGATCAAAGTGTATGAACATTTTATGTATATAAGTAATATATAGTTTGCATATATTTAGATATAAGTAAATACTTGAAGTTATAATTTGAAATAATATGAAAATGTATAAAATAATCTAATACAATTCAGTGGATAATATAATCATATCTATCATCTACCAATTGTTTATTTTTTTGTAGCACACAAGAAAATTTTTTTTTTTTATTTTTTAACTTTTAAATTTTTTATTTTAAAATTGTTGGGTATAATTTAAGGTTGGGTATACAAATATTCATTATGAAGTTACCCTTGTTGATGAGGTGTGCCCCCCCTTCCCCAGGCAGATTTCTGCTACTGCCAATCCCACCTCTCTGCCCCCACCCCCTGCAGTTTCCCACTACTGTCAATCTTTTTCTTATAATATTACCATAGTTCTTCAAGGACCACTTAGGAATGAGAACATGTGATACTCAGTTCTTTGTTTCTGTGAAAGATCACTCAGTATTAAAGACTCTTTAAGTCCATCCAGGTTGCTGCAAAGTTCATAATTTTGTTCTTCTTTATAGTTGCATAATATTCTGTTGTGTATATGTAGCACATTTTTTTCATCCAGTCCTCTTTTGATGGGCAGCACAGTTGGTTGGTTACATGTTCTTGCTATTGTGAACAATGCTGCAATAAACATACCTGGGGAGGTGTCTTTTTTATAGAGTGATTTGAGTTCTTCTGGGTATATTCCCAGTAGAGGGATTGCAGGATCATATGGAAGGTCGATGTTTAGAACTTTTAGGAATCTCCACACTGTTTTCCACAGAGGCTGTACTAGGGTACACTCCTACTAACAGTGTAGAAGTGTTCCCTTTTCATCACATTCTCTCCAGCATCTGTTATTTTTTGAGATATTGATGATGGCCATTCTGACTGGAGCTAGGTGGTATCTCAGTGAAGTTTTAATTTGTGTTTCTTTGATGACTAGTGAGGCTGAACATTTTTTCATGTATCTGTTGACTGCTGGTACATATTCTTTTGAGAACTGTTTATTCATATCTTTTGCCCACTTTGAAATGGGGCTGTTTGTTTTTTTCTTTTCGGCACATTTGAGTTGCTTGTAGATCCTAGATGCTAGGCCTTTGTCAGACATAGAGTTGGAGAATATTTTTCCCCAGTCTGTGGGCTGACTCTCTGCTTTCTTGATGGTTTCTTTGGCTTTGCAGAAGCTTGTCAGTTTGATGAGGTCCCACTTGTCTATCTTATCTCTTACAGTGTGGGCACTTAGGGTTTTGATCAGGAATTGGTTGCCAGTTCCAATTTCCATAAGAGTATCTCCTGCATTTTATAAGGTTCTTAAAGTTTGAGGTTTTATGTTTAGGTCTCTGATCCATTTAGAGATGATTTTTGTGTATGGAGATAGGTAGAAGTCCTGTTTCAATCTTCTGCATGTGGTCAGTCAGTTTTCCCAGCACCATTTACTGAATAGATTCTCCTCTCCCCAGTGGCTGGTGGTGGAGGCTTTGTTGAAGATGTGTTGGTTGAGAAATTGAGGTTTTGCTTCTGGAATCTCAATTTTATTCCATTGCTCTATATGCCTGTTCTTGTACCAATACCAAGCTGTTTTTGATTATTGTAGCTTTATAATAAAGTTTTAAGTCTGGAAGTGTGATACCTCCTGCTTTTTTTCTTTTTTTCCTGAGGATTTTTTTGGCTATTCATGGTCGTTTATATTTCCATATGAATTCCTGTATTGTTGTTTCTAGGTCTGAGAAGAATGTTGCTGGTAATTTGATGAGTATTGCTTTACATCTGTAGATTGCCTTAGGTAGAATGGACATCTTAACAATGTTGATTCTTCCATCCATGAACATGGGATATTTTTCCACTTGTTTGTGTCATCTTTGATTTATTTGAGCAGTGTTTTGTAGTTTTCATTGTAAAGATCTTTCACGTCTCTGGTTAGGAAGATGCCAAGGTATTTCATTTTTGTTGTGGCTATTGTGAATGGAATTGTGCTTTTTATTTG
>CAUYQG010028246.1:0-20141 GCA_963574415.1 Tarsius wallacei | reverse complement strand
GCCCAGCTGATTTTTTTGATTTATTGTAGAGATGAGGTTTCGCCTGCCCAGGTGGGTCTCGAACCCGCGGGCGCAGGCAATCTACTCACCTCAGCCTCCCAAGGCACGGGATTACAGGCTGAGCCACCGAGCCCGGCTGTTGCTTGTTTCTAAAACCTTTATATGGTATCTTGGAAGGTACCTGTGACCCTTTGTGTCTCTTACCATGTCCAACATATAACACTCCATTAATGTGTATTATTTATGTGTGTATGTATATATATATATATATATATATAATATATACACCTACATATACATGTAAACTACATAAATCATATGGAAGCCTTTCTTATATGTTTTGTAGAAAACTGATTAAAGACTTTTTATTGACTATTCTTATAGCATGGAGGTGAGTTTCTTTCCTTATGAATTCTTCCCAAGATGTCTTTCAATTTCTCTGCAACATTTGATTTCTAATTGGCAGCTTATGGTGTTAGAATTACTTGGGTGGGTTTTTATTGTTTTACATGTGAATAGAAGCTAGGGAAAACTTCCCACCCCGTCCTACATCATTTTCTCAAAACTTTTGGACAAATGATTTACTTGTTCTCTGAGCTAAATTCTCTTTCTTTTCATAGGAGATGGGATTAAAACCAACATTTTTAACCTTCAGGAAAAAGGGTTGAGTTATCTCTCACAAGGAGTGTTCCACTGCTGGCAGATTTGGAAACAAAAGATCTGTAAACTAACTGCAGGTCAGGATTATGTCATGAATCTTCAAGGAGAGTGTCCCCCATGTTTAGAAGGGGATGTTTCCCTCTGTGAAGAGTGGGCAAGGGTCTCTCTTCAGATTTCTGGAAATGAAAACTCTGCAGTAAGTGCTATTAATTTAGAAAATCAAGATGTCACAACCTGGAAAGGCCTGACTCAGGTCTTTACTCCAGAATTCTCGAAGAAAGCCATAGTGACTACGCCCCAGAATTCTCAGGGAAGTTATCAGAGAATTCATATGGAAGAGAAATTGTACGAATGTGCCCAGTGTGATGACAGTGTCAGTTGGAAATCACTTGATCACAGCAATTCCCATGAAGATAAAGGAGGGGAACCCTGTAGATGCATCAACTGTGGGGAAAACTCGGGTATGAAGTCAACAGTTGAACAACATAATATGACCCATGCCGTACCACCACCTTTCAAATGTAAAAACTGTGAGATGGGCTTTAGAGGTGATGCAAATCCTTGTGTTCAGCACAGCGCTCACATAGGAGAAAAGTCTTATACATGTGACCAGCACAGAAATGACTTTGGTCAGAGCCCAGATCTTGTTGTTCCTTATGAAGCCCATTCAGACGAGACGTCTTATGAATGCCACACATGGGCTACAGGCTGCAAACGGAGTTCAGACCATCCCAGATATCAGAAAGTCCCCTCTGGAGACAAACCCTACAAATGTAAGGAGTGTGGCAAGGGCTTCAGGCGCAACTCCTCTCTTCACAACCATCATCGAGTCCACACAGGAGAGATGCCCTACAAGTGCGATGTGTGTGGGAAGGGGTTTGGATTTAGGTCACTGCTTTGTATTCATCAGGGAGTACACACGGGGGAAAAGCCCTATAAGTGTGAAGAGTGTGGGAAGGGCTTTGATCAGAGCTCCAATCTTCTCGTCCATCAGAGAGTCCACACTGGAGAGAAGCCCTATAAATGCAGTCAGTGTAGCAAGTGCTTCGGTTCAAGCTCCGTCCTTCAAGTCCACCGGAGGTTGCACACAGGTGAGAAGCCTTATAGGTGTGGTGAGTGTGGAAAGGGCTTCAGTCAAAGCACACACCTTCACATTCACCAGAGAGTCCACACAGGGGAGAAGCCCTACAAATGTGATGTGTGTGGAAAGGATTTTGCGTACAGTTCGGTTCTTCACACTCATCAGAGAGTTCACACAGGAGAGAAACCTTATAACTGCGAACTGTGCGGTAAGGGCTTTAGTTACAGCTCATATTTTCACTTGCATCAAAGAGATCACACCAGAGAGAAACCCTATAAATGTGATGAGTGTGGTAAGGGCTTCAGTCGAAATTCCGATCTTCACGTTCATCTCAGAGTCCACACAGGAGAGAGGCCCTATAAGTGTAAAGAGTGTGGGAAGGGCTTCAGTCGGAATTCATATCTTCTTGCCCACCAGAGAGTGCATACAGATGAGACACAATACACATGCCGTGAGCATGACAAGGGTTTCAGTTGTAACTTGGACCTTTGTGCTCATCCAAGACTGCATGAGAGGATGGAAACATAAAGGTAGTAAGTCAGGTTCTGTCAGCCTCGGGAGGGTTGGGGGAGCAGAAGATAGGGACATTACCATCTGTGATGTCAGCCCACAGCACTGGAGCATGCCAGGTGACTACGGTGGATCTTGAGAACTTCTGTGAAGCGCCCATCAACTGCCGCATGCTGCAGTGGCAAAGTAAGTGATTCTTGACAAATGAGTGGTCTGGGCAGTGGCAGTAGTTAGACTAGGTCAAATTTCCATTACAAGATGTGCCCAGGAAGG
Source organism: Tarsius wallacei (assembly GCA_963574415.1). Taxonomy (NCBI): domain Eukaryota; kingdom Metazoa; phylum Chordata; class Mammalia; order Primates; family Tarsiidae; genus Tarsius; species Tarsius wallacei. The sequence goes on along the minus strand of CAUYQG010028246.1, from coordinate 17,617 downwards.
AAATTCTAATTGGGATGAGTACAGTAAGGTCTCAGTCCAGCCAGCCTTTGGGTGTTTTAGAGAGTCCCCACTAGAAAGATACTCTGTATAAAGAACGTTCAAGAACTTCTGTTGGCAGAAATGAAACTTGTGCTATTAGTGTGGAAGGAGCTTAGTTCATACTCTGGTTTTCAAACCCATTAGATTCTCCATACAGAAGAGAAGTTCTAAGGAAGTGGTATTGAAGGGTGTGGCAAAGACAATGCTATGTGTTCATCACACTGGTTCCACTTCCTGGCACATAAGAAGACTTTACCAGCAATCCTCGCAGTTAAGAGTGTGCCCCTGTGACTGAGTTCAGCCAATGGAATGTGAGCAAAAGTGATATAAGCCACTTTCAGGTGTGGCCCTTAAAAACACCTTATGATGTCTACTAGGCTTCTCTTTCCGTGCCAAGGTGAACTCGGATGCTGTCCGTTGATAGAAGGTGGCTGGCTGACCTATATTGAACTTTTTTTTTTTTAGTAAGAAATAAACATTTGTTATATCTCACCACTGAGATTTTTGGTGGCTTATTTGTTACTACAGAATTGCCTAGGCTATCCTGATGAGTACAGAAGGATTTAACAGAAATGTGTTATAGTCAGCGAAGTCCACATAGGAAAGTAACATTATAATTCAGAACTCAAAACTTTTACTTTTCCCACCCCCACAACTTTTACATCTTTAAGGCTTGATATGGTAGTGCAGCCATCTGAAATGGTCCAGGTGGGACTTCTTCAGTGGGAATCTTTAGTCCTTGGTATGTTCACAAAAGAGAAACACTCCAGATAATCTGCCTGTGGTAAAACATTGCCAGAAGTGTAACCCATGTAAGTGTAATGTAAGAAATCTCATTCAGTAGAGAAACTCTATAATGTGTGACAGTGGGAAAGGTTTACCAACTCACACCTTAAGTGTAATTTAAAATTTAACTAGACTAGATATTGTGCAATTAGTCTCCAAAAATTAATTGAAGAAAACTAACATTTACTGAAGTGGGCAAAAACAACTTGTAGAAGACCAACAGTGTTCATTATCAGAAGCAGACTGATGCAACCTTTTGCAGTCCTGTATAACAATGGGTTTTTAGAGTATGTTCTTTCTATTTCTTTCCAAAATTGTTTTTAAATTTGGGATTATAGACACATTTGGGAGGAGGTTATATCTTCACAGTAGCTTTTTCATCTTCCAAAACAATGTCTCTTTTTTAGTAGATTTATAGGTTTCTTCATTTAGATCATGTTTTAGCCATGGTTTTCTTGCATTACATTTTCCTTCTAGTTACAGTTTATATATAGAACACCCATTCAAATGCAGATAGAATCATCCCTTAGGTGTCATTTTCTTACTGATCAGGTGGACTATAGTGAAAGATTTAAAAATTCTATGTCAGCAGGAAATGGGAAAATGAGCATTCTTACATAATTTGATGGGAGAGAAAACAGGTACAGAGTTGCTGGAGGGAATCTTGTCTATATCTATCAAATGCGTGATGTGCATTGTCTTTGAGCCAAAGATCCTACTTCCCAGAAAGTACTTTTAGAATATAATTACACAAGTGAGAAAAATGGTATTATAAAGCAGCATGTTCCAAGAATGTTTGTAATAATGGAAAGTGTGAACAACTTAAAGGTCCATGTATAAGAGATTGAGTAAATTAGGGTATCCTATATATTGGAATAACATGGCACCATTAACAATGATCTAGAACTATTAAAATGTCCACATATCATTGCCTATGTCCACTACACACTCCAGTCCTCCTACCTGTGTTGGCATACCCATTCCATCACTACAGACATGTACCGGCCACAGGCTGTGGTTCATCTGTTCCCAGAATCAATGCCAATGGCACCAGTACTCCTTCTTTCATGACCATAACTCTGCTACCAGTTGGAGCTTGCTTGTGATTCACCTACATCTTGGAATGTTGTTTCCTCCTTGCTCAGTAACTACAGACCAGCTCTGAGGAAAAACAGATAACTTCTCTGCCATCTAGTGGGTAGTAGCTATACCATCTTCAGTGAGGTCTGAGCTCTAGCCTTGGGGACTTTGATGAGGTCTAAAACCTTTTTGTTTGCCCTTCCTTGGCTACTGTTTCTTGTGTACTATCTCAGTTTGTTAAAGTTATCTGATAATGTGTACAATTTTTGTTTGTTAATTATACCTCAATAAAGATGGAAAAATAGTTACTCTTTTAGAAGTTTCATAATTCTTTGTATTTAAAAATCTGGTGTTTAAATCACTGTATGGTTTCTGTTTCCTTATTGGACCCTGATTATCAGGTGACAACTGTAATTGCTACTTAAATGGGAGATTAGGGGTCAAATAGTGAGTTTCATGTAAATTCAATAGTGGTAAGGTGTAAAATACAGGAAATATACTCCTTGACTATCTTTTGCATGATAGTTGCAGACATAAATGACTTGGAAGAGTGCAACACTTATGGGTAAACTGGGAGGCATGATTAGAAATCTGGTGTGAGAGATATTTCTTATAGCTGATATGGACAGAGAGCTGCTCTATGAGATAGAAGTGCCATCTTGATGAGATTACAATTAATAAGACAATATTAATGTGGTAAAAGGGTAGGTCAGAGGTAAAAATCCAGAGTAAACACTATTCCATGAGCCTTTTGGGGTCCAGAATGGGTGCAGTGTTTCCTCATGACAGAAATCAGCACTCAGCCTTGGTGGAAGTGTCACAAGCAATACTCCTCTTTGGCCAAGAGAAACTCTTGCATATCACATTTAGCTTTTTAAATGTGTAATGCTAACAGGACTATCTTCCCACTGCATAATATTATTTGCCTTTTCTTTCATAGCAAAGTAACATGGAAAAAACAGAAGTTAGTCTAGCTCAAAAGTCAGTGGAAGGTGTTAACAAGCCAATGTCATTTACGAATGTAGATGCAAACGTCCTAAATAAATATTAACATGTCAAATCCAATGGTTTAATAAGAGCTTCCACATTTTGGCTATTGTGACTAATGCTGTATGAGCATATGTGTACAAATATCTCTTCAAGATACTGCTTTCTGTTTGGGAGGGCATATATCCAGAAGTGGAATTGTTGGATCATATGGTAATTCTATTTTTAATTATTTTGAGGAACTGTCATATTGTTTTCCATAGAAGTTGCACCATTTAACATAAAGTTCACCATTTAACATAAAGTTCAATTATGTTATTGTATTTATCATTATTTCTTTTCAAGTTAAAAGTAATTATGAAATCACCAGAGTTTATTCATTCTCATGTTGTGGACATTTGTTTCTGGATTTTGGCAATTTTGAATAAGGCTGAGAATATTCTCATATGAAACTTTTTTGCAAACATATGCTTTGATTTCTCTTGGGTAAATACCTAGGAGTGGAATTGCTGTCATAGATAAGGTGTATGTTATCTTTATAAAGAACTGCCTGTCCTTGTCTATTAACATAAAGTATGAGGTATTTTATTGTACACTTATACATTTAATGTGGTTACACTGGGTGTGATGGCACCCACTTGCAGGCTCAGCTACTGGAAAGGCTGGGGCAGAAGACTCACTTGAGACCAGCTGTTCAAAGATGTTCTGTGCTATGATTGAACCTGTGAATAGCCACTGCAGTGTACTCCAGCCTGAGCAACACAGAGCGACACCTATCTCTTAAATAAATCTAAAAAAGAAAGAAAAGAAAAAGAAAGAAAAATTTTGTGGTTAAAATTTCAGTATGTTCCATGAAATTTTTGTATTATTATTTTTATTAAGAAAATTTTCCCATACTCTCAGGCTGCATTTTCTTCTAATATTGAAATATATTTTTAAATAATTGTTTTCAAAACATCCAGAGTGAGTTTTAAATGGTGTCAGACATGGATCTAATTTTATTTTTTCCAAGTGGATAGTCAAAGCATTCAACATTTATTGCCAAGTCCCTCTTTTCTCCACTGATTTCAAATGTCGCATTTATGCTAGACTAGGTATATCTCTGTTCCTGGACTTTCTGATCTGTTTATGTTTATTCCTGAAATCTCTGACCATTTTTGTCTATTCTCAAACCACTGTCTTACGGTTTTAAGTATTATAACTTTTTGGTGCAAGGCAAGTAAGAGTGAATGTGCTAAGTCTATGTTTAACTTGAAAAGATGTGCAATCACTTCCAAAAATGGTTGCCATTTTATACTTCCATCAGCAGTATTTGGGAAGTCAGTTGTTTCAAATCCTAATCAACACCTGGGATTTTTAGTCATTGGGGTTGTTTGTAGTGTTATTCCATTAGCATTTCCCTGATGATTAATGATGTGGTTATTGATCATTTTTCATGTGCTAATTGGTCATTCTATATCTTCTTTGGGAAATAACTTTTGAATCTTCTGCTTGGTAGTTTTTGTTTTTGTTGAATTTAGGGCATATGCATTTGGTGTTACATGTTACCATTCTCAATATTATTTGCTTTTTTTTTGAGTTGGAGTCTCACTCTGTCGTTCAGGCTAGAGTGCAGTGGCACACTCACTGCCACTCCAGCACTGACCTGCTGGGCTCTGGCAATATTTCTGCCTCAGCCTTCCAAGTAGCAGAAACTACAGGCGCATGCTACCACGCCTGGCTCATTTTTTATTTATTGTAGAGACAAAGTCTCACCAAGTTTCCCAGGCTGGTCTCAAGCCCGTGGGCTCAGACAATCCACTTGCCTCGGCCTCCCAAAGTGCTGGGATTACAGGCTGAACTACTGATCCTGGCCTTTTGCAACATTTTTAGAAGTATAATTTAAAAGATTATTTCCTGCCCAGAAGGAAAGTACTAAGTACATGCTTCCTATAATTTCATTTGTTATAGTTATCTGGACTCCATCTTCCCTCTTAACCTATCCCTCTCTTCCTGAATAATCATGAACTCACATGGTATAAACTGATTTGTAGAAAAGATACGTTAACATCCAATATACGAGGTCAAATATTGAACTAAAAAAATTTCAAGGAAAGCTCCCCATTCCTTCTTACAATATTTTCTCCAATTTTCTGCCAGTACAGCTTTTTGCATTTGTCAGGCGCAACACTGCTGTTTCTGTACTTGATTTCAAGGCTGATCTGTGCTTGTAACTCCTTGTGGATTCTTGGCATCCTGAAAGAGAACACGCCAGATAGCAAAAGCAGAGGTCTAGGTGAATACAGACACAAATAAAAAGGCAATGGAGTGAGTGAATCCATGTCCGAGATTCCACACTCCTTGAGGTCTGTCCCAATGCAGCACAGCTCAACTCCCTTTTAGAATCTTGTCTTTTCTAAGACACATCCCTTTTCCGCTCAAATGCTTTTCTCTTCATATTTAAACCTCCGCTTTCTTTCCAAATAGCCATATTTTCTTTACATTCCCACGTGCCACTTTTTCTTCTTTTTTTTTTTTTTTGAGTCGGAGTCTCACTCTGTCAGCGAGGCTGGAGTGCAGTGGTAGGATCATGGCTACCGCAGCCTCGACCTGCTGGGCTCAGGAGATCCTTCCGCCTCAGCCTTCCAAGTAGCTGGAACCACAGGCGTGCATCACCATGCCCAGCGAATTTTTTGATCTGTAGAGACGAGGTCTCACCAGATTGCCCAGGTTTTACTCGAACCCCTGGACTCAGGCAATTTTTTGCTTCGGCCACCCAAAGTGCTGGGATGACAGGCTTGAGCTACTGCGCCCGGCCTCACTTTCTTCTTAATAAAAAAAAGTCACAAAAATAAAGAGGCCAAATTCTAAACTCCCTACAGAAGTGACCCAGATTGAATTCACTGAACCAAAAGAGTCATGGGAAAGCGGAAGCACTGCCACGCAGAGGATTCTGGGACGTGTAGTCGGAAGCATTTTCGCCGCGGTTGGCGGTTCGTAGTCCCTGTGCCGCTTGGAATTCTGGGAAGTGTATTCCAGACGTTCCGTGTCGTGCAGGAAACGCGGTGTGGCCCCCTCGTGGGACTCGTCCCGGGAAGGGTGTTGCCAGAACTTCCGCGCAGGGAAGCTTGCGGCCATGGTTCCCCATGTGAGATGAGACGCGCCGACGCCTCATGCGTGTCTCCTCAGACTGGGCAAGGGACCGACACTGCTCAGGCCCTCTGCCTTCAGGAGGAAAAGTGGCGGCCGATGGAGGACCGGGCGCAGAGGTGATGGCGTTTCCCTCGGCCCAGCTGGGCCGCCCAGCATGTGGGGAGGTTGGCGTCTCCCAGGCTGCGGGTGGGGCAGGGGCGTACACCGCAGGGAGTGGTGGTCTCTTGGGGTGGTCTCCTGGGTTCTGCGCTCCTGCGCCGGGCTGTGCCACTCAGCAGTCAGCCTTCGGCTTCCCGGCTGTAAAATGCTGGACCAGCGACTTAATCTCTGTGAATCAGTTTCCAGGGTATAATTATGGTACTTCCCCAGTGAGATTGTGAGAGTTAAGTGGAGTTAACGCTTTAAAAACGCTTAGGTTGCCTGAGTTTGCGGGGTTCGAGACCAGCCCGGCAACTTGCAAGACCTCATCTCTACAGTAAATCAAAAATTAGCCATGCATGGTAGCGCGCACCTGTAGTTCCGACTACTTGGAAGGCTGAGGCAGAAGGATTGCAGAAGTCCAGCAGGTCAACGCTGCAGTGGCTGTGAGCGTGCCACTGCACTCCAGCCTCGGCCACGGAGTGAAACTCCAACTCCAACTCCAATTAAAAAAAAAAAAAAAAAGTTCAGGCCAGGCTTGGTGGCTCAGACTGCAATCCCAGCACTTTGGGAGGCCGTGGCAGTGGATTGCCTGAGCCAGCGGGTTCCAGACCAGCCCAGGCCACTTGGTGAGACCTCATTTCTACAATGAATCAAAAAATTAGCTGGGCGTGGTAGCGTGCACCTGTAGTTCCGGATATTTGGAAGGCGGAGGCGGAAGGATCGCCTGAGCCCAGCAGGTCGACACTGGGGTGGCCGTGAGCATGCCACTGTACTCCAACCTGGGCCACGGAGTGAGACTCCAACTCAAAAAAAAAGTTCAGGTCCGGCTTGGTGGCTCAGCCGGCAATCCCAGCACTGTGGGAGGCCCAGGCAGTGAATTGCCTGAGGCCGTGGATTTGAAACTAGCTTGGGCAACTTGGCGAGACCTCATCTCTACAAGAAATAAATAATTAGACTGGCATGGTAGCCCGTGCCTGTGGTTCTGGCTACTTGGAAGGCTGAGACGGAAGGCTGGAATCCAGCAGGTCGTCGCTGGGGTGGCCGTGAGTGTGCCACTGCACTTCAGCCTGGGTGACAGAGTGAGACTCCGAATCAAAAACAAAAACCGCTTAGGATGGCAATGACACGGAAAACGTTGCTTGTTATGGGTCCTCAGGGCTCCAGCCAAAGCAAAAATAGCACTGAACAAATCTTTATGAAAGTTCTCATGTTTTCCTATATTAAAAAAGCACCACAATAAAGGTACAGAAAACACACAGCAAACTGGACTGTCAACATATATCCTGACAACATATATCCTAGAAAATGGCTTCCAATCCTTAATAGGAATCTTAGAGATTCATAAGATAACAAAACTTCGATAGGAACATGAGTGCAGGAAAGGATATGACTAGGCAAGTTTAAAAAGAAGCAATATAGTAAATGAACACATGAAAATATTATTCTCAAGTAAGTGAATATTTTTAAACGAGTTTTCACTGACCATGTTACCCAAAGTTTTAAAAAGTTGGTAATATCTGGTGTTATTGATGGTATGGAGAATCATGGATATTTATACTGTCTTGGGAGAAAGGCAAACTAGGAAATTTTTGGTAAGGAAATCAGTATTACTATCAAAACGTTAAAGGTGCATATATTTTGGTGTTTAAGTTTTTCCTTCTTGAAATTCATCAGAGGAAAATATTGAGACAGGTGGGCTAAGATCTAGTAAAGAAAGTTCTTTGCAGTGTTGCCCTTTATTGGAAAAAAACATAAAGCTAAGTGTGCATGATTTGGAACTAAAATGTATTTTAAACGTCCATTCTGTGAAATCCCATGTGTTATGAAATTAAATTGACAATGATAATAATAGCTACCATTTACTAGAACTTACTATCTTCCAGACCCTATTTTGAGTGCTTTTTATGCATCCATTTATTTGTTCCTTCAGTAACCGTAACATAGGAACCATCTTACAGATAAGGAAATTTGAGATATTGAATGGTAAAGAAATTTATCAGAGCAAGCTAATAAAGGATGCAACTTTGGGAAATGCAAATTAAAACCACACTGAGATACCACCTAATTCCAGTGAGGACGGCCATCATTAATAACTCAAAAAACAACAGATGCTGGAGAGGATGTGGGAAAAAGGGAACACTTCTACGCTGTTGGTAGGAGTGTTAAACTAGTACAGCCTCTTTGGAAAACAGTTTGATGATTACTAAAAGATCTAAATTCTGACCTTCCATATGACCCCACAATCCCCCTACTGGGAATATACCCAGAGGAACTCAAATCACTCTATGAGAAAGATTGCTGCACATGCATGTTTATTGCAGCATTATTCACAATAGTGAAAACATGGAACCAACTGTGCTGCCCATCGAAAGTGGACTGGATAAAAAACACATGGTCCGTATACAAGATGGAATATTACACGACAATAAAGAAGGACAAAATTATGAACTTCACAGCAACTTGAATGGACTTAGAGTTTATAGTATTGAGTGATCTATCACAGAAACAACTGAGTATCACATGTTCTCACTCATATGAAGACCTTGAAAAATTATAATACTGTAAGAAAAGGATTGACAGTAGTGGGAAACTGTGGTGGGGGGGCACACACCTCATTAACAAGGGTATCTGCATAATGAACATTTGTATACCAAACCCTGAATTATACCCCACATCTTTAAAATAAAAAAAATTTTAAAAGTAAAACATAAAAATAAATAAATAGAAGGATACAACTCTGGAATTGCAGTGAGGCAAACTGGCTTTACAGACTGTGCTCTTAACTTTGACACTGTTTTATACCCTGCATCCAGGAAGTTTTTGAGGTGTTGGGAATAGTCTGTAACTTGATCGTGCTGGCAGTTACATGTCTGTACATATTTGTTAAAACTCATTGAAGAGTGCACTTAAAATGTAGATTTTTATAATATGTGTACATTACACTTCAGCAAACATGACTTTGTAAAAAAGTGTCTGGAATTTAAAAAAAATAAGTGGTGGAATCTCATTACAGGTAATTTCAAAACTAAATTAAGATTTACTTATAATTTTTCTACTACCATCATCTTCACATAAACATTTTCATTTTGGGTTGTTTATGTAGTTTTTAAAAATGAACATGTCGATTTAAAATTCTTACTTCACTTAGTAATATACTATATGTTAATTTTACTGTTTACCATATTCTTCATAAAGTTCTTTTTTTTTTTAAACTGCATTGTAGTCTATTGAGTGAATGTCTGTTTGTTAAACCTTGGCATGTGGAAGGTGTTTAAAAATTATTCGTATAGTTTTCTGTATATCTGAAATATTTCAAAATTTAAGACGTATATATTATACAGAAGGACCTTTTTTTGGTTAGAGACCTGTTTAATCTCAAGATCTACAGCAGATTTACTTAGGGGTGTTGGACAATTGACTTAATATCTCTGACCTTTTATTACTTAACCTGCAAAATGAGGATAACTCCCCAAAAGTTTAAAAAACAGAACTAGCTTTTCCCAGAGGATGCCACTTCCTCTTCATTTATTTTCAAGCTGTGTCTAGTTTATCTGCTATACCTGTTTCTACCGTGTCTAGAGTCAATATTGGTGTCTTTTTCAGTCCTCATTGCCCCTCCTAAACCATTCTACTTTCTTCCTCCTAAAGGTCAACTCTTATTAAATTATACCAATCATTATGCTTTCCTCTTAGAGCCATATCCTGCTCTGTAAGTCAAGAATTGCCTGATTTCTTCAATATTTCATCTCCTGGATCACTGTCACATGTCTAACACTCACATGTCATAATTCTTGCTCATTTCAATATCCACATTCACAGTCTTGGTTCCTTGATGTTAATGCCTCTGGAGGTCTATCTCACATGGGGTACTCATTCCCCTAGTCATACTACAGACCTTACAATAGCTTCAATCCTTCTATAATCTATATTTGAAGCATTGCACTTTGATTAACATATTTTCTTACCAGATCTTTCTGGGTTTTACCATGATGTTGATGTCATCAATTTCTATAATTCACTGATCCTACTACTTTTTCAACATTCCTTAGTCTCCTCATATCCTCAATATCAGCTAAATCTTTTCCCTTCTGTGTAATATAGACAGAATGCTTATACATCTAACTACTCAAAATTTTGTCCTGTGACAACTGATAGACTTAAGGAACTCTAAGAATTTTTTTTCTGGTTTTATATATGAGACAGGTAAGACAAGGAGATTATGAATAGATGCTATGTGAGCCAGTCAATATCATATGTCCCCAAAGGCTACAGCCTATATTATCTGGCCCAGTATCTCTAAATCTATCTTTTGGTCAACTCTCTAGGAAGCAAACTGCAGTTCAGGCAATAATCATGCTATTACATGAGTAATGTTGACTTGCCTCTGTTTTTGTTTTTAAATAACATCAGATTTTGTATGAACAGTTATTCATTATAAGTTATTTGTGATACTGTCACTGGTCATGGCCTTGGCTGGGAAGCATTGCTTTAGAGGCACAGAGACTAGATAAGTTTGAGAAGTAAACATGTGCATTGGTAGAAGTGTTTTTAAAGTGCCATAAAAGGGAAGGGGATATTCCAACTCATGGTGCATATTTTGGGGAAAAAAAGACTTCCAAATACTGCTGGCTCAGTTTGTTAGACCAATTGTTTTAAAACAGTGTTAGCAACATAACGTTAACTGTGCAGTGTCATACTCTTAGATTCAGGGGCCTCCATTCAAGGAATGTATCCTGTGATAGCACTCAGAGGACCAAGAACAAATGGAAAGGAAGTTCAATGAAGCACACTTTGTCAGACTATAGATGCTTAATAGGATGAGAGTAACAGCTGGAGGAGAGGAGAGAAAGAAACTTGAATCTCAGAATCTTCACCTTTCCTCTCAAACTCTTTTCATTTTATTCTTCTAATGGACATTTGTATACATGATTGAGGTGTAATATTTTAGAGGTTGTAGGATGCAGTGACATTCAGAAATACGCTGTGATCTGCATTAAGGAGAAGTTGATGCCACTGAACAAGGCCCAAATAAATCTACCTATGAAGTATTCTTGACAAAGAAAATGAACCTCAATCAATTCTGCCCTCTAAATCTAATTTATAGTTTACTAGAATCACAGTAAAAAACAAAGAAAATATTAAATGACAGCATGATGAAATATTTTTAAAAATCCAGAATGTGAAACATCTTACCTGACAACTGGCCAAGGGCATGAATTTAAAGTGGATGAAAAGGGATACTCTTCCAGATTGAAAGAGACTCAAGAGACAAAGTGATCAAAGGCAAAGAATGTATATTTTTAAGATGTTTGAAAAAATTGAAGCTTCACTTTGTTGAATATGAGATAATATTAAGGAATTGTTAACTTTGTTCGAAGTGATAGCTGTGTTTTTGTTATGCCAGAAGATGTAATTTTTTGAAGTATACATAGAAGAATTTAGGGGGGAAAATACAGTGTCATGATTTTGTTTTAAAATTAGAATAACAAAAAAGGAAGAAGGACAAAATGTATAGATAAAGGAAGTGTGGCATATATTGATAATTGTGAGATCTAGAGAATGAGGCTATGAAATTTCACTCTGTACTTTTGTATATGTTTGAAATTTTTCATAATATAATGGTATAAAAATGTTTAGTTCTTGTCCAGAAGAAACATGGCAAGAAAAACCTTTGCTTATTTTTAAGTTTTTTGGATTTGAGTCCAACCCTCACCAATTCACCTGAATGAAAAGTCATGGACTCACTGGTTTCCATATCCCTGTCACTCTATTATATGTGTAATATTAAGCATAGGGTGGAAGTAGATGATGTAATGATTGACCTTGAACAAAAAAATGTTCAAGATTCTTTATGTTTATCTCTTTTCATATTATAATAATTCCTCCACATCAACATTGCTCCTTTCATTCACCTCATGACCCATATTTTATAATGAGCAGTTAGTTAAGGAACAGTTGAAGCTTTTGCTTTAGACTTTAATAAAGGTTACATCATTTCTTTGTGGGTTCTTTCATTTTGTAATGAATAGTTAATACCAGGTAACATTGTCAAGAGCTCTAGATGCATCCAACACATACGGAATAATGCAGAAAATCCAGTCAAATTAGGTTTGAGATTTTGTGTTCCTTACATTCACGTCCAGTTTTCAAGGTCATTTTATGCAATTTCTTCCTGTTTCAATCTTGGGAGACTGTGCGTTGTCAGGAATTTCTTCATTTCCTATCTAGCTTATTTGCATACAGATGTTCATAGTAATCTCTGATCATCTTTTGTATTTTTTTTTTTTTTTGAGTTGCAGTCTCACTTCGTCATCCAAGCTGGAGTGCAGTGACATGCTCATGGCCACCACAGCCTCTACCTACTGGGCTCCAGCCATCCTTCTACCTCAGCCTTCCAAGTAGCTGGAACTACAGGTGTGCACTACCATGCCCGGCTAATTTTTGATTTATTGTAGAGATGAGAGGTCTCACCAAGTTGCCCAGGCTGGTATCAAACCCTTGGGGTCAGGCAATCCACTTGCCTTGGCCTCCCAAAGTGCTGGGATTACAGGCTGAGCCACCAAGTCCGGCCCTTTTGTATTTCTTCAGGGTTGGTTGTAACATTGCCTTTTTCATTTCTGATTGTGTGTTTATTCAAATTCATTCTCTGTCTCACTTTCTCTCTTCCCCTCCCTCTTTCTCTCATCTGGTCAAGGGTCTATCAGTCTTGTTTTTATCTTTTCATAGAATCAGCTTTTGACCTGTTGTTCCCTTGTGTGATTTTTGAGGGCTCTATTTCATTAAATTCTGATTTAAAATATAATTTCCATTCTTCTACTGGGTGTGGGATTGGATTGCTCTTGTCTTTCCAGCTCCCTCAGGTCCTAGGTTAGACTGTTTACTTGAGATCTGTCTGTTTTCTTGATGTGTATGCAATGTTATAAACTTCCTTCTCAGCACTGGTTTCATGGTATCCCATAGGTTTTGGTAGATTGTGTTTTTGTTTATTTCTGGGAATCTTTTTATTTCTGTCTTAATTTCTGCATTAACCCAAAAGTCATTCAGAAACATGTTAATTTGCATGTATTTGTATGTTTTGCAGGATTCCTGTTGGTGCTATTTTTATTCTGCTGTGGTCTGAGTAGATGCTTGGTATGATTTTGACCTTTTGAAATCTGTTCACACTTGGTTTGTGTCCTAGGATGTGGGCAATCTTAGAGTATGCTTCATGTGCTCATGAGGAGAGTGTACATTCTGTGGTTGTTGGGTGGAGTGGTCTGTAGATGTTTATTACATCTAATTGGTCCAGTGTTGAGTTACGCTTATGCATTTCTTGGTTAGTTTTTTGGTTTGATGATCTGTCTAAAGCTGTTAGCAGGGTATATTATTGGATGGCTGTCTATGTCCTCTTTTGGATTAATTAACAATTGTTTTATAAATCTGGGTGCTCCTATGCTGGGTGTGTATACATTCAAGATGGATATTTCTTGCTGACAAATTAGCCTTTTATCATTATGGAGTACCTTTCATTGTCCTTTTAAACTTTTATTGATTTAAAGTCCATTTTATCTGATATAAGAATAGCCACTCTTGCTCTTGTTCTTCATTTTTCTGGAGGATCTTTCTCCAGCCCTTATCTTGAGACTGTATCATTTGTAGTGAGAAGGAGTTCCTGAAGGCAGCAGAGGGATGGATCATGCTGCTTTATCCAATTTGCCACTTCATGCCTTTTGGGTGGTTCATTCTTTCCATTCAAGTTTAATTATTGAGGTGTGGGGGTTTGTTCCTGTCATATTGTTGCTAGGAAGCTGCTTTGGGCTGGGAGTAGTGGCTTACACCTGTAATCTAAGCACTTTGGGAGGTTGAGGTAGGAGGATTTACTTGAGCCTGGGAGGTTGAGACTGTGGTGAGCCATCTCTGTGGAATTCAAGACCAGCCCGGGTAACATAGTGAGACCTTGTCTCTACAAAAATCAAAAAAGTAGCCAGACATGGTGGTGTGCGTTCATAGTCCTAGCTGCTCAGGAAGCTGAGGCAGAAGGATTACCTGAGCTCAGGAGGTTGAGACTGTGGTGAGCCATGATCTTACCACTGCCCTCCAACCTAGGCAGCAGAGACCCTAACTTAAAAAAACAAATAAACAAACAAAAACCGTGTTGTATTCTAGGTGTGTGGTTGATTTGTATGGCCTGTAAACTCTGTGCTTACTTATACTTTTGCAATGAGTGGAACTGCCATTTCATTTCTGTCTTAGAACTTTCTTAAGCATCTCCTGAAGGACTGGTCTGGAGGTGGCATAATCTTGTAGGGATTGGATGTCAGGGAAAGATTTTAATTCTCCTTCATTAATGAAGCCTAGTTTGGTGGGTTAGGAAATTATTGGCTGGAACTGCTTTTAAGAAAGTTAAAGATGGGTTCTCTAGTCCCTTCTGGCTTATAAGGTTTCTGTGGAGCAGTCTTCTGCAATTCTGATGGGTCTCCCTTTGTAGGCGGTCTGACCCTTCTCTCTAGCTGCCTCTAGGATTTTTTTTTCATGCTCACCTTGGGGAGATGGATTATTATGTGCCTTGAGGATGATCTTCTCATGTAATACCTCACAGGTATTACATGAATTTCCTGTGTCTACATGACCACCTCTCTAGTGAGATAAGGGAAATTTTCTTGGATGACATCCTTGAGGGCTTGTTCCAGATGTTCTCAAGATTCCCCTTCTTTCTCAGGGATACCAATCAGCAACAGATTTGGTCTCTTTACATAATTCCAGACCTCTTGTAGGCTTTGCTCATTTTTCCTAATTCTTTTCTTCTTATTTTGTCAGACTGGATTAATTCAGTAGTTGGATGTTTAAGCTCTGAGTTTCTTTTGCCTGGTCAATTCTGCTGTTAAGGCTTGCTATTGTGTTTTGAAATTTCAGGAGAGAATTCTTCATTTCTAGAAGTTCAGTTTGGTTCTTGATTAGAATTCTTCATTTCTAGAAGTTCAGTTTGGTTCTTTCTTAGAATGACCAAGTCAGTTTTCACTTCCTGTATTGTTTTTGTGACCTAGTCAATTTGTGTGTCCACTTTTTCCTGGATCTCATTGAGTCTCTTTGCCATCCATAGTTTAAATTCTGTTTGTCCTCAGAGACAGGTCATTCTGGATGGGCTCCAATGCTTAGAATCTGAGAAGCCTCTTTGAGGATATCAAATTATTAAGGCTTTGGGGATTGCCAGTATTTTTTAGTTGGTTCTCCCTCATTTGTGAGGACAGTCTCTTGCTTTTTATTTTTTGTTTTGTTATTTTTTATTGATATAGTTGCTATTATTGGGGTGACAGTTTGTGTTATTTTCTTATGTGACCTCTCTCATCTGGCTTGCTTATGGTAGTGGCTGAGATGGCAGGGAGGATGGGGACACCCAGAATACATAAAGAAACTATATAACACAATATTAAAGAGACCAATATCCCAATTTTATAATGGGAAAAATTTGAACAGTCACTTCACAAAGGAAGACACAGAAATGGCTAATATGCCCCAAAATAAGTTGTTTGACATCATTAGTCATCAGGAAAAAGCAAATGAAAATTGCAGTGCGTTACAACTACACAGTCACCAGAATGAGAGATATTAAAAATGCTGATAACATTTATGAGAATTCAAAGCAATTAGAAATTGCATGTTAATCAATCATTTTGGGAAAAGATCTGGCAATTTCTCAAGCAGTCACATCCAGCAATTCTAATAATATTTATTCCAGAGAAAAGAAAGCATATGCTCACAAAGACATTTGTAAGTATGCTATAGAAGCCTTATTCATAATAGTTTTAAAATGTAAACAGGTTTCCGGCTGAGCTCAGTGGCTCAGCCTGTAATCCCAGCACTTTGGGAGGCCAAGGCGAGTGAATTGCCTTATCCTGCCGGTTTGAGACCAGCCCAGAAAACTTGGTGAGACCTTGTCCTACAATAGATTAAAAAAATGAGCCAGGCATGGTAGTGCATGCCTGTAGTTCCAGCTACTTGGAAGCCCGAGGCGGAAGGATCACCGGAGCCCAGCAGGTCGATGCTGGAGTGGCCGTGAGTGTGCCATGGCACTCCAGCCTGGGCGACAGAGTGAGACTCCAACTCAAAAAAAAAAATAAATAATGTAAACAGGTTTCCACTGCAATGTATTCATGCAATAGAAAATTACTCAGTAATAAAGAGAATCAAATAATTGATCTGTGCATCAACATGGATGAACCTAAAAAACACTAGGCTCAATGAATTGTAATGCAAAAGAGTAAGGATTGTATGATTCCTTATGTTTGGTGTTCTAAAATCAGTAAAATGTATCTATGATGAAAAAAATATCAGAACAGTGATTGCCACTGGAGGAAGTGGTTAGAGACTGGGAAGTGTCATGAGGGAACTTTTTTTGGGTAATGTTAATGTTTTAACAGATAAGTGTTAGGTAAGATGGCCAGGTGAATGGCTAAGAAATAAATATTGCTAATTTTGGAATCTAGGCTAATAGTATGTACATGAACATTGTACAATTCTCCCAAATTTTCCTCATGATAAAAACTTCACAGTAAAAGGTTGGGATAAACATAGTTTTGAGTAACAAGTTTTAACAGAAAGTTTTATAAAGTAAGATTATGTATATAAATTACATATACACCCAAAATTCCACACAGTTTGCTAGAGAGATCTACAGACAACAGGCATATTTCTTATGGTTCTATATACTAAGTAGATTTGAAATGTCCTAAGAAATGCTTTTCAAATCTGGTTCTACAGTCCACCAGCTCTAGATTGTTGCATATTGTGTGAGGTAGAGATCAGTATTCGTTTTCTTTCTCAATACCCAATTTAATTCAGCACCACATATTATTTATCTGAAGTCAACATGTGCATACACAGAAAACTCAGAAGACCTACACATAAGTTAATACAATTAATTGCTACATTGGCAAGATTGATGGATAAAGGAGCAGATACAATATTTAGTAGAAATGGTTAGGGTATCATTTTGTTCCCAATCTCAAAGGAAATTTTTTCAATATTTCACTGTTGCTTTTGAAGCTTATTGTAATTTTTTTAGATCTTTACTATTGCTTAGTTGCCTGTATTTTCTTTTTTTTTTATTTGGATTCTTCTGCTGAAGTTGGGGTTTTGGTGGTCTTATTTTCTTATCATAAATAGATGATGAATCTGTCAAACACTTTTTTCAGTCCTGATAAGTCAATTAGGTCATGCCATATTATCCTTTTATATATTGTTGGAGATAGTGTGGCAACATTTTGTTTAGGATTTTTGAAAGTATACTTATGCTGAGATAGGACTTTCATTGTCTATTCCAATAAAACCTCTGATAGATTTCAGTATCAGTGTTATAGTGGTCGCATAAAATTAGTTGTAAAGTGGTTCCTATTTTGTTATTCTCCAGAATAATTTTGAGATAATCACGATTTCTTCTTTAAATATGTGACAGAGTTCACTGATGACACTATCT
>CAUYQG010028240.1:0-27567 GCA_963574415.1 Tarsius wallacei | reverse complement strand
CTCGGTGGCTCAGCCTGTAATCCCGCGCCTTTGGGAGGCTGAGGTAAGTGGATTGCCTGAGCCCGCGGGTTCGAGACCCGCCTGGGCAAGCAAGACCTTATCTCCACAATAAATCAAAAATTAGCGGGGCGTGGTAGCGCGCGCCTGTAGTTCCAGCTACTCGGAAGGCTGAGGCGGAAGGATCGCTGGAGCCCAACGGGTCGATGCTGCGGTGGCTCGGAGCTGCCACTGCACTCCCGTCTGGACGACATATTGAGACTCCAACTCAAAAAAAAAAAAAAAAAAAAAAGAAATAGGGCAGCCCCCTCAGGTCCCCTCCCACTCTGGGAGCTTTTCTGCCCTCTCAATAAATCCTGCCTTCCCACCAAAAAAAAACAAAAACAAAAACAAAACAAAAATGCTCAGCAGGTATATAATATTCAAGTACATAAACAAAAACATCCAGTTCCTTTCAAACAATGTGAATCAACCAGTATTCAATATATGAGCTTGCTCTGTTGCTTTTGTGTGAATTACGTGTTTAAGTAATAAATAATATAACCTCATGAAATTAACAACCATCAAATGTGTCTAACAGGTGTCAATTTTGTGTTTAGGAACATATTTTGGATCTTTGTCTCAAAAACAGACCCAAGTATAGAAAAATGTTTTCTTTCAATTAGATTATATTTTAGTGCTGAGGGAAAAAAAGGAAACAAAATTACTTCTCTCAAAGTCAGAATTCTGTCTAAATCTTAAATAAAGAGTATATGTCTAAACTAACATCTAATTTAATAAAAATAAAAGTAACATGTTTCCTTCAAAATAATTAGTTTTCTTTGTATTTTTTCATCTAATATAAAGTTTGATCTTCACAATAACCCTTGGAGGTAAGCAAGACAGTTTTATTATCACCAGTTTTCAAATAAAAAGCATCTTCTAAAGTCAAAAGCTTGGAACATGGCAGATAAATACCTGAATTTATATATTCTACCTTCTTTCCTTGTGCTCTGTTAAATTCACTATTTTTATTTTAAGATTTGCCAAATCCAAACACTAAAAATAGAAATTGATTTAATTTTTAAATTGAATTTGTTTTTAATATCTAATTCTGACATTTGTCCTGGTATTTTACATAATATATAATTGAATCCAGATCAAATATATACAGAGGGTGCCAAAAATCTATACACATTTTAAGAAAGAAAAAAACTGTATTAAAATTGCAATACTCAATATATGCCAATAATAAAAGATGAATACAAATTGTGTTTGACTTCTGCAATTACACATTGCTACCATAATTCAATTCAGCTTCGAAAAGTAATACATAGATAACACTTCCTAAAATGTGGGTACATTTTCTTAGCACACCCAATATACACATGTGGATTATAGATTCAGGAAAACCCAAGTAATCTTTGCAAACCTTACTTTAATGATTTATAAAATAGGGATTATTATTACCTCAGGACGTGACTAAATGATTTACCTTACACAAAGTTTTTAGAATAGGATCTGGGACAGATTAATTTATATAATTGTAAAAAAGTGGTTGCAGTAAGAATGGCTTTCAAAACAAGTAATTATGTAGTACTCAGGATATGTTGAGCACAGGGTTAAAATAGTCTTACATCCGGCATGTACTCACGGCATTTGTCAGAGGTAATACCTGCTCAAATTGCTATTACATAGACACCACAATAGATTCAGGATTTGAAATTGCCAGGTCAGTTTTTTCAAACTCTAAATACTAAACTCTGAATGGCAAATTTCCTTCAAGAAAAAAAAAAATTACACAGATTTATTGAATTCGTTGCAGCCCGTAGATGAGCTAAGGCTATTCCATGCAACTTCCTTTGATTTGATTTCACTTGTAAACTTATTCACTCTTATCCTTAATATACAGGCTAATTATTTCTACTTTACATTTTTGAGACTAGCTTTTGAAATTGAGCATATTTCAATTAGAAAAATAAAAGGGGTTAATAGATTAAGGACCTCCAACAAATATAATTAATATCAAAAGGTTTTGTTGTGCTCTTTTTTCAAAAGTAAAGCAACTTATTTCATTGACCTTGAACAAAATTTATGTCCTAATGGTCTACATATGATAAAAATATAATTATACAACGCATATGAATTTGTATTTATTGTACTGTTAGCTACAATAAACTAACTTTGCTACTATTCAAGAGCTTTTTCTATGATGATCACAATCAGCTGGAAACAATCAGCTTATAATTAAAAGGCGTTTGATGTCTATGACCTCTCCTACTGCCTAAAATCCTGGATATCTTAATCTGGACACTTAGACAGACTTAGACTGAATCCATATGACTACTAAAAATTAGGGCAATGCAGCTTTTCCAAAAATAAAAAATTTTAAACGGAAAGTAGCTAGGGTGACAACACAATGAAACAAACTATAATTTGGCCGCCATCCACTAGACACTGAGCAAATCCATTATGGCAGTAAGTAAACGGATCATTCCTCACCCAGACCAGTAACAACTTCAGCTATTTGCCTACGTCCTCTCAGGATTCATTTCCGCTCCTCTATGATTTGTTTTGCGTTAGGGAGGCTGGTATCCCCAAACGAGGTTTTCGAAGCTCTCTTGCCAGCTGCCTTCTGGTCGTTTTGTGAAGGGGAAGCACCGGTGGAAAGTGAGCTGAGCGATAGATGGCGCTTTTGCTGTTTCCGTGTTCTGCTCACTTAGCTGGATACAGACTTTTAGATTGACACTGTTTTGCGTGTTGGCTGTTGTTTTCCCGCCCAAGTAGCATTTACAGATTTTGCTTTCCATTGTATTCTGCCTTCCGTCATTTTTGTTGAGAAGCCATCCAATGGTCTTATGACCATTCGGTAGGTAGTATGCCTATTTTCTCTGGCTGCTTTTAATATTTTCTTTTTATCTGTGTTCTCAACAGTATAAACAGGATGTGCCCAGGTGTCGATTTCTTTGTATTTTTTTCTGCTTCTGATTCCTTGAGTTCCTTGGGATAGTGGGTTGTTGATGTTTTTATACATTTTGGAAAACTTTCAGCAATGATCATACCAGATACGTTTTCTGTCTGCTTTACAGTCTCATTTTCTTTACTAGGCCTCCATGACATGGGCATTAAACTAGTTGATATTGCCTTATAGATGCCAAATGCTCTGTTTCATTTTATTTCTCTTTTTTCTGATTGCGATTCAGTTTGGATAATTTTTGTTGACATTTTACCAAATTCACTGATTCGTTTCAGTCTGCTCTTACTGTACCAAATGATTTTTCTTTTTCCTTTTTTTTTTTTTTTGTTTTTTTTTTTTTTTCGGGGTGTCAATCCGGCGCCCATAATGGAGTGCAGCGGCCGCTCCGGGCCACCGGGGCCTCGACCTGCTGGGCTCCGGCGATCCTTCCGCCTCAGCCTCCCGAGTAGCTGGAACTACGGGCGCCTGCTACCACGCCCGGCTAATTTTTTCAATTACTGCAGAGATGAGGTCTCGCCAAGTTGCCCAGGCGGGTCTCGAACCCGCAGGCTCGGGTAATCCACTCACAGCCTCCCAAAGCATGGGATTACAGGCTGAGCCACCGAGCCTGGTTGATTTTTCATTTCTAATATTGCATTTTTCACTTTTAGCACTTCCTCTTGGTTCTTTATTATAATTTTCATCACTCCCTGATGAAACTTCCTGTGTATTAATGGCTGTTCACCTTTTCAAATAGGTCAGAGTTATTTTCAGGCCCTATCTAGGAAAAAAAAAATCTAAAACTTTTGGACCTTTTCTGGAGCTTTCTTGGTACAATTTTATTCACTACTTTCTGTTTTTATCAAGGGTCACATTTCTTGTTATTCAGCATGCTTTGTAATTTAAAAAAGTTATTCCAGATAAAATATGTAGGGAGACTATATAAACAATATAGACCAGTGATTGAAGAATATTTTGCAAAAAAAATAAGTAGTAAACACTTTAGGTTTTGCAGGACTTGTAGTCTCTGTACAACTCAACTCTGTGTTATACAACTGCATAGAATAACTCAACACTGCTGTTGTAGCACAAAAACAGCCACAGATAATGGTGCAAAAAATGAGTCATTGTATTCCGATAAAGCTTTATTTATAGACACTGACTCAAATTTGATGTCTCCTGAAAACTATTTTTTTTTCAAGCCTATAATTATGTAAACATAATTTTTAGCCAACAAGTCATACCAAACTTCACTCATGAACCATAGTTTCTTGATCTCTGGCATTGTTTAATGGAAATAACATTTATTCACATAAGAATGACTGTTCTTTCTCATTTCATACTGCTGGTATGGAGCTGAGTCAACCTAATATATACTTGAACCAGTTCTTGATTTTGCTGTAACTTTTGTTAGCTTGAGCATACTAATGATTTCAAATATTTTAAAGATGAGATCAGAATTTTTCCTTAAGGAGTCTGGAATCTTAGCACCAGTAAAACTTCAGAAGTTTCTTACGTTTTTCTTCCCAGCTGCAGCTTTCCAATTTATGGGATTTCTCTTCTTCATTGCTAAGCTGCAGCTTTTTAGGGTTGTGGGGGAGTTATCCTGGCTTTCCCTTTCTTTAAAAATCACAACCCTGTTACCAGGTTACAAAGTTAATTTGCTGAAGGCCAAGGGTACCTTATAGGGAGTTTTCTTCTCTCTCTCTAATGAACTCCAGCTTTTGGTTTACAATACCTCTCCACTCAGTGAAGCCTGTTGGAAACAGTTGATGGACACTTCAGACACATTGTGAGAATGGAGGTCTTCAGGATTCTAATACATCATGCCAGATCACATGATTCCATTATGAACTTCTTAAAATTACTCTTAGTTTCTTCTTACCTCCAGTTAGTGTGAATTACTCTTATGCTCTCATTCTGCCAGAATGAAAGTATCTCGTTTGTTCTGAGAAAGCTATTACCCAGCTACTTTTGGTTTAGAGTGGGAGCAATGATCTCCTGCAATTTTCTATATCTGGATAATAAACATAAATATACATTTAATGATTTTAATCAGAGGAATGAAATTCTCAGACTTATTTTTCGTCAAGGTTATAGTGTAAGGAAATGAGTAAGAGGGCACTGGATTTAATAAACAGCATTAAGATATAGTCCAAGGTTATGGCAAAAAGGATGAAGAAAGGTAGACAGGTCAGAGGTAATTTCAGGATTCTTCAGTTTCTATTAACTGATACTTTACTTTCTGTTTTCAACAACAAATTATAAGGATTACAATAAAAAACAAACAAAACAAAAAAACCTCATCACAGTCTTAAAAGACAAAGCAAGTGTCAGAGCCAGACTCTGATATGATACAGATTTTGCAATTATCAAATTGGGAATTTAAAATAACTATAATTAAGCTAATTAGAGTTCAAATGCAAAAATTAAACACTATGCAAGAGCAGATAGTAACTGTAATGGGAACATGAAAACTCTAAGAAAGAATTAAAAGTAAACATTGCAAATTAAAATCTCTGTGGTAGCCGGGCTCGGTGGCTCAGCCTGTAATCCCGCGTCTTGGGAGGCTGAGGTGAGAGGATTGCCTGAGCCCGCGGGTTTGAGACCTGCCCGGGCAACTTGGTGAGACCTCACCTCTACAATAAGTCGAAAAATCAGCCGGGCATGATAGCGCGTGCCTGTAATTCCGGCTGCTCAGAAGGCTGAGGTGGAAGGATCGCCGGAGCCCAGCAGGTCGAGGCTGCGGTGGCCGGGAGCGGCCACTGCACTCCAGTCTGGGCAACAGAGTGAGACTCCAACTCAAAAAAATAAAATTAAATTAAAATTAAATAAATAAAATCTCTGTGATATAAATTAAGAATGCCCTTGATTGGGCTCATCAATAGACTGGACATGGCCAATAGAAGAATCAGAGAACTTAGAGATTGGTCAATAGAAACTTCTAAAATTGAAATATACAGACAAAAATTAAAAGTAAAAAATATGAAAAAATTAAAAAACTGTAAACTGTGAAACAATTTTAAAACTGAAACATTTGCATAGCACAAAAAGTAAAAGAAAGAGAAAACAGGCAGAAATGCTTGAAATAGCAGTGACCAAGAATGTTTTAAAAATAAATTACATCAAAGCACAAAACTAGAACACTCAGAAAACACCTACCAGAATAAATAATAACAACACAAACCTAAATGCAGGCATATTATATTAAAACTTCAAAAATAGAAAAGACAATATTAAAAGAAGTCAGGCATATGAGGGAATGGGTGGGGAAGATCTGAGGAAAAATACCTTACTTATAAAGAAACAAAGATAAGAATTACATCAGACTTCTCATTAGAAACCATGCAAACAAGAATAGTGATATATTTAAAGTGTTGGATAAAAACAAAACAAAACAAAAAACTAACTTCTATACTACAAAATTAACCTTCGATTTGAGGAATAAATATTTTCTCCGACAAACCAAAATTGAAAAATTTTCACCAGTAGCCCTGCCTTGAAAGAAATGCTAAAAGTTCTTGAGAGGAAAATTTATACTGTTTAGAAACTCCATTTATTCGTATATAATTCTGAGAAAGGCAAAACTTTGGGAATAGAAAACAAATCAGTGGTTTGTAGTATCTGAGTGCCAAGAAAGTAGGAAGGAAGTAATTACAAAGAAGTTCAAAGAAACTTTTTGGAAAGATGGAAATATTCCATGAAATGATTGTAGTGGTAGGGTTAAATAACTGCATGTATTTATCAGTATTCACATAATGTGTACTAAAAAAAATTGAATTTTGCATGTCTGTAAATATAGTCTCAATAAACCACACTTTAAAATGGTTTGTTAAATTCTGATATTAATCTAGTAAGTTTTCTATTATTTTGAAATAATTAATTATATAAGCATTAAGTAGGAGAACAAGTAACTCTAAAATCAAAATAAGAGGGACTTCACTTTTGCCCAAATGTATTATAATTTATGGGCAGAATTTTTTTATGGATAACACTTGTACTTCTCAAGAATCAAATATAGGAAGATAAAATTTATTTATTCAGAATCTTAGATATGTTATCACCTAAGAGCCAGATAGAGTCTTAAAATGTTTTACATTTATTTGTAAAAATTGTTTAAACTTATTTTTAAACCTTTCTGTAAATATTTACAATCAAGTAAGAATGTGTCATACTACATTTTTTTAATTTATGAAATTTTAATGCTCTATATGTTAATTCCTCACAAGTATTGCCTATTTTTTCCTGATTTATTGAGTTTAGCCTAAGTCAGACCTTAAAAGACCAATAATCTTATTTTCTAGCAGATTGACTAAGCTTTTTTTTTTTTTTTTTTGAGTTGGCGTCTCATTCCATCGCCCAGACTGGAGTGAAGTGACCGCTCCCGGCCACCAAAGCCACGACCTGCTGGGCTCCGGCGATCCTTCCGCCTCTGCCTTCCGAGTAGCCGGAACTACAGGCGCGCGCTACCGCGCCCGGCTAATTTTTTTTTATTTATTGTAGAGATGAGGTTTTGCCTGCCCAGGCGGGTCTCGAACCCACGGGCTCAGGCAATCCACTCACCTCAGCCTCCCAAGGCGCGGGATTACAAGCTGAGCCACCGAGCCTGGACTAAGCTTTCTGAAATGGTTTTTCTTAGAGGAACTGAGGACCTTTACTATGTTTTATTTCAAGATATTAAATATTTGGCCCACTATCCTAGGATCTTAATTTTAAAAAAGCTCAATAAATTGACGACACTAAACACTAAAAAGGAAAATGTATCAGTTATATTTTTCACTTAAGTAGCAAGTGTTTATATTATGGTTTATTGGTTTTAGTTAATTAGTCAATTTAGCCTCTAAACACCTTCAACTTTATAGTCAACATTATAATTTAAAATTGTTTCATAGACAATTTTATTAAAAGTTTTTCAGAAAAACCCCAAAGCAAGTCAGACTTATTACTCCATTTTATGGATTAGGAAATTTAACGTAAGTGAGAAAATGTACTGCATCAAGTTGTACAGTGACTCATTGGCAAAATAAGCTGTTAAACTCAAGCCCTCAGGGACTGCTTATTTCATCATGCAACAAAACCTTTATATGCTTATAGTTTGCATGGAATAAATTTAGATAAGTAAAATAAGTAGCAGAAATCATTTAGATAAGTGAAATAAGTATCTGGAGAAATTTGTCCAGAAAATCAGCTCTGCTCCTTGTGGACACGTGACTATCTATACTCCTCTCTTGGCCATGGTTACATGCTTCATCTCTCCTGGTGGAAGTGCTTTTCAAAACATTATTTTCTTTTGTGTCATTTGCATTGTTTACCCGAACATGGACCATGTACCTGTGCCTTGGCTCCCTAGTCCCTGAGAGAAAAAAAAAAAATCTCTCAACTTAATTACTGTTGTTGGAAATTGACACTAAATTAAGTCTTCCTAACGTAGCAAATGATAAGGAAATACTTTAAAAATAGGAAGGAGTAGACAAAGGCTTATGTCTTAGTTCATTCATACTGCTATAACAAATGCTATAGAAAGCATATTAACAACACACATGTATTTCTCACACTTCTGGAGGTTGACAAGTCCAAGATCAAGGCATCAGCAGATTTGGTGTTTGTGAGAGCTCACTTTCTCATAGATGATGCTTTCCCACTGTGTCCCCAAATGGTGGAAGAAATGTGCAAGTTCCCCAGGTCTCCGTTATAAGAATGCCAATTCCTGTCATGAGGACAATTTCTCCCAAAACTCATCATTACCATAATTTTAGGGGTTAGAGTTCAACATATGAATTTTCAGGGATGCAAATATTCAGACCATGAATGCTTAGTAATCAGATCTTTATCGCTGAGTCTACTTGTCAATTTTACTCATTTCTAAATGTAGTACCAGATGGTTGGTTCTATCTTACCATCCTGCTCAAATTGTTTCTTTTAGTGTTATCAATGATCTTAGAATTTGTAAATACAACAAACACTTCTCATTCTTCATAACATCTGACCTTTCAGCAGTATTTGTTAGAATTGACTGACAACCGTCTGCTTGAAACATATTTCCTCTGGCTTTAGTATTTTCACTAATTCCTTTTTTCTTTTCTATTCTATGAACATTTCTTTAAAATCCCATTTTTCTCCACACACTTCTTTAATATTGTAGTTCCTAACTATTATGCCTTTGTTCTCTGTCCTTTTTACTCTGTATATTATATATAATATATTTTGAGGTAACTTCATTTGTTCTTATAATTTCATTAATGTTAAATCATGTATTCAAATGACTTCCATATTTATATTTAGTCCAAATCTCTCTTCTAAACACTACATTCTTTATTCAAATGCATGATCCGAATTATTTCTAATATTTCTATCTTCAACTTAAATTTCATGTCTTCAAAAAGCCTTTCCTAAAGTCCTCGTCTTATTCCCTGATACTGAATTACACCTTTACTTCAAAGCCATTATCACAATTTATTATGATACTCATGCTTCTGTTCCAATACTGCAATGTGATCTTGAAAAGCTTTTTACATGAAACAAAATTACATTCTGTAACTTATCTTATAAGAAAATGCAAAAAAATTGCTAACCAGAGCACTAAAAAACCAGAAACAATAAGAGGAACATATTCAAATCTATACTAGCATATAGACCCAACACTATAATAGTTTTATCCGTTTCAACTTTAGACCTCATGGCTTGAATTTTTCTCCTTGATATAGGTACTTGATGGCTTTTGTTTTAGATATAGACTAGTTTTAAAATTTCAATCCAAGAGGTCGACATCTCCATCAATTATACCTTTAATACAGAGTAAACTCGCTTTGTAGGTATTTCATCTAAATTTTAAATCAAAATTGAAATAAACCATTGCTGGCAATAAGATAGGAAGCTTTTATAGGATTCTAAGCTTTTTCTTCAGGCTTTCCTTTAGATAGTGAGAAAGCTTGTCTTCGGTCTCTTTAAAACATTTACATGGTGGTGCAGGGTGGGGCATGTATGTACTAGCAAGATTTTCCATTACATTGGTATCAGTTAACTGTATACCAATCACACACAAGCTAAAAAATTTAATTTTTTAAAAAAAGGTTTTCTACAGAACAGAATATGCTTTCCTATCTCTCCCATTTGTCATCTCCACACAAGCAAGACACTTCTCTCTTTTATTTGCCAATATTTACTCAAGTAGCTCGTGCAGTGCTTATACCACTGTGAGATATTGGATGTAATACTGTGTGAAGTAAGTGAATAACTAAATATTATGTTCTCTATTTCAGGTAATGATGTCCTTCTTTCTAGCTATACTTGTCCTCATAACCTCTAGTCCATGTCCCCACAATAACTGTCAGTTATCCCTTTTTTTTCCACTCTAGTTCTTTTAGAACAACATTCCACTTAGCTGCACTGTTCTTGTAAAACAGAAAACAGAAGGGGTTACAACTTCTTGAAAACTTTTTTAAGGATCCCTGTTTATCTGCCAGGTGAAATAGCTGTTTTCTTACCACAATATTGTCTAGACAGTATCTATTCCTCAAGCCTCACTTCATGCCAACCTCTTTTATCATTAGATGTCTAGTAGAACTAACTTGGAATAAAACTTGTGCAAGTGCCTTTGTCATTAGCCTTTTGTCTCCTAGATTCCATTAACTCCATTTGTACGTATCTTTATGCACTTAATCTGCCTGTACCTGTCCCAGTCAGTTGCCCTTCAATTATCTCAAAATTTGTGTACATATGCATATTTTGTGATAAGTTCTTTGTATTATAGATAATAACATTTATCTATTTGGTAGTCTTTCTCCCATTTTAGGCTGTAGAAGGAGTCATTAATTGTTGCATTGTCATATAAAAAGCAATAACACTCATAGAGCCAATGAACAAGGTTTGCTTAATTAACAATGAACATAAGTTAACAATATGTTTTCCTGGGTGTCCTGATGTTAAATCTATGTGCTATGCTTTGTTTACGCTTCTAAATTTCAAATTCATATTTTCAATTGCCTTAAAGGAATATTTATCAGCAATCCTCACCTCCAGATTTGTGTTCTTACCATCCCTTCTGCATGGATGTTTTCCCCCAGATATCTACATAATTCCCTCACTCTCTCTGAAACTCTGCTCAAAATTCGAATTCCTGCATAAAATACCATTCTTCATCTCTCCCCTTTAACCTACTGTGTTATATTTTTGTTTATCTTTGTCTCCTCACTAGAATAGAAGCTCCATTCAGGCAAATAAATTATTTTTTCACTGTTATATATTTAACTTTGCTAACCATGTTTATCAAAGTATATTCTTAAATATTTAAGAAAAGGGATAGAAAGTGAAAGAGTTAACTTTCTTTTATGCCAGACTCCCTATAGGACTTTCCATCATAAGTTTGTAAGATGATGTTGTATACTTGCCCAATGTCTAACACTCAATATTTGTGAAATGTAACCACCAGTGTGTCAAGGCATTCTCAAACATTTGCAGGTCCAAAATGTAACTTACCTATGTTTACTCCCCCTCTTTACCACCAGATGAATCTGTCTTCTTGCCATCCTTATTCCTCTTTAATAACATTATTCTTCAAGGCGCTCAGGTAGAAACCTTGGAGAACTCCCAGGTTAGTTGTTCTTAATCAGCACACAACCCATCTTGCACTCGTGGTGATAAAATCTATACACTTAAATACACCCAGTCAAGTGGAAAAAGAAGCATAGGAAAATATTTGGTATTGAATACTAAGCAAGAATTAAAACTGGGAATTAAAAATTATCATACAGAGTGAGAGGATATGTGGCATGTGGAAGGAGCTGGAAGATGAGTCTCCTGATCTTCTTTCTCCTAAATTTATGTCTCTTTTCCCAAGCACGGTCATCAAAGGTGAAACTAAGAGAATGCCTAGTCTCTCACTCTCTCTCTGTCAGCTGCAGGCCAAGCAGAGTACACCATGGATGTACACTATCTCTTAAGAAAGCAATGCCACCCTCCAACAAGAGCTGCAAGCTGTAGCTTAATCAACTTGCAGCTCTTATGTCGTCTGTGTCGGATATATTAAATGAGTGGACAGATAAACTGAAAGGTGTTCTCTATAGTCCTTTTACAAAATAGGCCAATATAGAAGTGTGAGAAGAGAAAGTACCTGTTCCTACACAAATAAATTAATTCTCATATTATAGTTCTTTTTTAATCCATTGGTCTTAATAATCAATCTTAATGTCAACTAGTATGTAGGTCCCTCTCAGAGGAAGAGACCGTCAGGTTAAGCAAGTAATCATGATCTGCCTACTTCATAAGATGAATTTTATAATAACTACCATTGTTTCTTTATTTTGTCTTCTGGGAACTGTGAGAAGGGCAATTCTACCTTAGCTTTCATAAGCCTTTGAAATAGAATAAGATATTCATAAACTTCAAGACCATTCTGCAACTAAACCAAAAAAGAAAACATCTTCTATTCTCGGCAGATTATCTAAATAATACTCATCAATACTTATACAATGAGTTAAAACTAAAAAAAGGAATAACCCAAATTTAAACACAAACCTTTTCCAATTATTTTATCCCCAATGGAATTAATGTTCAACAGTACAATAAAAGCTTTGTCTAAATTTTTAAAATTAATTCTTAACTTATGTAATATGCACAATTTCAATAACTAAATATTGTGCATTTATTGAACCTCAGAAAGTTGGTAGATCTAAATGTTAATCTATATATATATACATATATATTTAACATTTTTAGCTGGTGAATTTGGAATGCTAGCAATCTTTCCTAGTAAGTTTGTACTATTTGCCACCTCAAATTTGCTCTAAATACTTTCTACTATATAAGATTATGAATACTGTTTACAATGCATTATTTAACTACAGTTTTCTTATCTGTAAAATGGATAGAAATATTAGCTATCCACAGTGTGAGGATTAATAATAAGCATATAAAGAATCTAGCACTAGACCTGGTCCATGATAAGATGCATATGTTCCTTTGCCTCATTTTTGCCTTATTTTAATAAATATGTAGAATTTTAAATTGTCAGACAATTGTTTATAGTCAGAGCTATAAGACATTGTATTATTGTTTACAATAGTATACTCCATCTCTTTCTTTCCTGCCCTGTATTCTCTTCCTTTTCTTCCACCTTATGTCTGTTTAACTAGATCAGAAGACTAGAAGAAACAAAGATTTTCTCTTTATTAGCTGAAGTGCAGCAGGAAAGATAACCTGTGAAGTCATCAAGCAGAGAAATAGTTTTCTAGGGTTTTCAGGCACAGAGCCACTCTGAGGACAGGAAGCAATGATCCAGGAATGAAAAAAAAAATAGTCATTTTGGCATGCAGATCTCAGTAAAACCGAATAGGAGTTGGCATAAGCAGTATCCTAGAAACATATTTGAGTAATTATTTCTCTGTAAGTTAGTTTTAAATTTGGGACCAGGTGGAATCTTCCAGGAGAAGTAAATGTGATGTGGACAGCAAAAACAGTATAAGAACAGAAATATTTTACCCTGTATTCTCTCACATCTGACTTTATGGCCTTCATTTTAAAAAAATATTTCCTTACAGTATACACACACACACACACACACACACACACACACACACACGGTGCCAAAAAATGTATGCATATTTTAAGAAAGGAAAAAACCATTAAAATTGTAATACTCAATATCTATCAATAATAAAAAATGAATGCAAGTCAAGTTTGACTTCTGCAATTACAAGTGGTTCTCAAAGCAGTTATCATCAATGTCCAGACACTTCTGATTATAGTGAACTAAAAGTAATACATAGATAATATTTCTTAAAATGTGTATACATTTTTGGCACCCGTGGTATATATACACACACACATTCATATGTACTTCAAATAAATTTTAGTTTGTCTTGTCATATTTTTATATGCATGATTACTAAGGACAATTTGTGTGATCACCAAAGAAAATGTATGTAAATAAAGAAACTATCATAGTCATGTAATGATACTGAAAGAATGAAAGTCATTGTTATGAACTTAAATTTATACATGGACAATTCAGTTCACTTTCTAATAGCTCCTTATAATCTTTTGAATTGGTTAAAAATAAAAACTATGTAAATGACTAAATATAATCTAAAATTAAATACATGCGTTTATGCTTACAAAACTTCTACAGCAAGGATATCAGTATATGTTAAAACTGTATGACTATATTTACTATACTGAAAAATGCCAACTAATTTGAAAGCCGTATATTTACTAATATTTGTGAAAATACTCGTGAAGTTTTATAAGATTTTTCATGATATTTTAAAATTATATTTTAAGTGAGTATACAAAGTCATAATTGTGATAGCATTAAATAAAATGTATAGGAGGTCATTGGTTTAGACTACACTAGGCCCAAGAAAACAAACCAAAATGGTGTCACTCATCCTTACATTCCACCTTATCCAACCAAAACTAAACTGTTTATTTAACCGTCCAAGAAATCATTAGAATGAGAAATAATAGCCAAATTCCCAAACAATCTAGTTTCAGCTGAATTGGTAAAGAATTTTTTTGAATTCTTGCACAAAAAAATTACCTGAGGTAACTTGATGGCAACCAATCAGTTATTTTTCTACTGTTTTGTTTTTCTATTCCACTTTACAAGAAAAGTAACTTTGACCAATTTATTTTTTGTTTTTCATTTCTGCTTTCATCAACCCTTGTCTATCTATAAAACCAACCCCCTCTGCTCAGTTCGTCAGAACACTCATTTTGTTTTGTAGAATTAAGTGTTGAAGGATTCTAGTATTACAAATAGAGTAAATTAAGATCTTTAAACTAAATATGTTGTCATTTTGTCTTTTGACAATAGGATTTCAATATCAGGAGACTAAAACTTGTTTATTGGTTGTTTTTTACACGTGTTTGTTTGTTTTGTTTTGTTTAGCACATTCCATTAAGGAATTGCTTTTATTTCCTAAAAGGAATGATTTTTATGCATCTGTTATCATTGCTTTTATACCAGGATATTCCATAAAATAATTGCCTTTATTTTATAAATAGCTAACTTTATTCTACAAACATAATGAGAGTATTTCTTTTTTCTCTAGTGCATGAACTCTGAGTAGTACATCTGCTTTCATGCCATAAATCCTAAGTCTAAATCACAGTTTCCTCCCAAGTGGGATGAAATGGATTTGAATTGGACACTGGAAAAGAAAACTGCTATGCTATTTGTTACAGCTGGCCAACTTTGCTCAATTGAAGCAACAGGAATGTGTTGAAAACCAGGCTGTTTCCATGGGTCATTATGAAGCTCATTCATGGAATTGTCAGTGGAAAATTTCAAAGAATCCTCCCATGGAGTATGGATGTTTCATTACAACCCAGGTAGCAATCTTCTATAACACTACAGCTAGGCATAGCAAAACTTGTTACCCGAAATGAATTTTAGGGACTTAAGTTATGCTGGTTATAGAATTTTGGATGGTATTTTTTTTAATTCCAATATTTACTGTTAAAGTAATATCGAGATAACTTTATTTTTTAAATTACATTATTAAGTAGTCAGATATGTCTGTAAGTAGGTTGTTTTTTTGGCAATCATTGGGAAACTTCTCTCAAATGGTATGGTAAGCAGTGATAGCAATGCATAAGGGGTGGTAGAAACAGCATGTTACCACAAAGGGAAGGAAGAGAGGAAAGAAAGAAGAAGGTATGAGTTACATTTAAAAAAAAGAATTAGCTATTCAGAAACCCTAAAAAGGTTTCATTAGTGTGGCACCAGTAAAATAAACATCATCTTCTCAATATTCACTGATCTTTGTTTTGTCCCACAGACAAAAGTAATTAAAATGTAGGCTCACAATATAAACAAAGAGTTTATGAGTTTATAGTAAAATCATAGTCTGCTAATTTGGGTTGGTCACCTGATACCAATTACATTTCATTGGAGATATTTGAAGGTCTCTAACCCTAACATTCATTTAAATGCCTTTATTAGTTATTGTCTTAGCTATGTTCAAATTATATACCCTGAAGCCTTAATTCATATTCAAGGATCATATTTTGAGAAATACATTTAACAGGTGAACATTTAGAAATAAGTGAATAAAAGTAAATGGGCATTGTTCTATAAAGCTCTAATTGCAAAATCACAAACAAATTTTTTAATATGCTTTCTCTATTTAATGTTTTTTTTACAAGTCCCTCCCCATGTAAGTTTGTGTTTTTATTGCCTATTAGGTCACTGTTTATAGTATCTAAGCAAGCAGAAAAAAATGGCAACCAACACAGTGAGCAGATGGCTAACACAGTCCCCTCCATGCGACTCCTGCTAACATAGAAGTCTGCTCAAGACTGCATGGTAAATAGTGTTTATGATAGGTGGGATCGTTATCCCTTTAGCCCTTTCATTAGTTCTTTGACCCCTACAGTTCAGCATTAATGAAACCATAACTTCCAATTTCTGAGGCCTCTGTACTATTCCACCAGTGCTCTAGGAATGGAGGAGTGTGTGTTTACTGCAGCTACATTACAGAGCTTTGTATTGCATGCCCCTAGCATCAGCCTCACACAGTTGTGGGTCTCTGACACACACTGGTAAAGTTCTGCAATGAACTGTGCTTATTAGAGCCCACCAGGAAGGTGAGCTTCTTAGTATAATTAGCTCCCCTGAGAACAATGGCTGCTGTCACAGCTGGAAAGCTAGAAGAAATTTATTCTAAAGTATGGGAAGCTCTGAAAAGGCACCTGTGATTAAATTTCCTTTTTTGTTCTTTTCCTTACTTTCTTTCTTCCAGTTTGTATTTATAGTTTAGTTTGGGGTTAATTTTTTCCTTATTTTTAGTTTTATCTCCATTTTGATTAGCTAACATAACTATATAGTTTAGAATTACATATACTACCTACTGAAGCTCATGTATTTAATTTCTATATGACTTTAATCTAGTTTCTCTCTTTGAATACAAGTTTAGCAGAGAAGTACACACACACACATGCGCATAAAAGTTGTGAAAAAGAGCACAATTGTTTAGGATCTTCACTATGTAGACAAAATACTCATTTTTACATAGAACACTATACTATTTCCACTGAAGCATGGTCTTGCTTTTGGTATGAGGCCATTCTTCTATTACTTCTGATTTCTTTCTGATATTTTTCTATTCTCCTTTTTTGCTGTTTGGTGTTTTTTCACTCTATCAACCTACTACAGTCTACCTGTTGATGTCAGTCTGTTGACTTTTGTTATGAATGTACCAATTATTATTTTAGTAGTTTCCAACTTCTCTCAATGGTACTGTGAGCAGTGTAAGCAATGCATAGCAGGTGGTAGAAATAGCATGTTATCACAATTGTAAATAACCACAACTCACTTGACTTGATGACCTCAGATTATGTTTCACATTCATATCAAAGAATGAGATAGGATCTTATAACCATTCCATTCTAATGTGCAAATATTTATCTAGTAAATGACTGTCTCTTGAAACATATATGTGAGGTTTATATGTGGAAGTGGGATTGTAATGAAGATCTAAACAGTCCTTAGTACATTTGTCGAGACTTGGGTAAAGCATGTTTTGAAGGTCACTAGGGAAGGAAAATGCTAATAACTATGGTAATTAAAATTATCTTGCAGTTCCAGAGTTCTTTTGTAAATATCTTACTGAGTCAACTATGAACACAAAAGAAGGCAGTCTGTTCAAGTAGCTGACACTATACCCTCAGAATCTCTGAATCTGGGATTTTAAGAAAGTCTACAATAAAGTCAAGATTTTTTTGCTCCCTAATCTTCCTGCTCTGAGGCTATATTTGCACAACACAATCAACCCTGCTGTTTCAATCAAGTCAGTGAAAAAAAAAAAAGTCAGGAGAACCAGATGTTTGGCATTTTGTATATGAAACAGCTGGTTGATTGTCTGAATTTTTCATTTTTTGAAGTAATCTTGCTGTCATAATATAGAAACATCCTGAAAATGGATTTCTTTGCATGTGAAATGTAAACAGCTTCCTTTAGAAGGATTCTATGGTGTCAGCTACATTAGAATTAATGTAGAGTGGTTTAGGTTAGCTAAAGTTGCAAGTATAGATAGCAAGGAAGAAAACACAATGATATTCAAAAGATTAAATTGCTAATCCTCATTTTCACTGCTACAAATTTATCTTACGTTCTCTCCATCAGCAGAGTCAAAACTAGTAAATAATCAATTACAAATTGTTTTCATTTTCAAAAAGAGATTATAAACAAATCTTTTCAGTTTATGGTATTGATAGCTATTTAAAACAAATATTACCATTTTAGAATGCGGGTCTAATTTTATAACTGATTATTTTATTATTGTAGTTTTGTATTTAGTCAGAATTTTATATTTCTTACATAAAATGACTTTTTAAAAGTATTGTGCACATAGTCCCTTAAATAAAGCAATTCTAACACCATGGAGGAAGACTTACATTAGTAAATTACAATAGCTATAAACAAAAATAAATGTGTTCCTGAAAAAAGACACAATAAGGTTAAATAAATGTAATCATTAATGCTTCTAACAGACTTTTTTGATCTATAAACACGTAATGGTTTATAATGTCTCAAACTCCCAGCCTCAAGTGAAACGCCTCCCTCAGCCACACATAGTGCTGTGATTACAGGAGTGAGCCACCAAGCCCTGGCTCTTTAAATAGTTCTTACATATGATACATTTTTCTTTCAGTTCAGTGGTACTTTTTAAACATTTCAGTGATAAATGTAATTTTAAGGTTGCATTTTAAAAATATTCTATCTTGTTTTATTGTGGTAAGTACAAGCACGAGATCTAACCTCTTAGCAAAGTTTGAAGCTTATGACACATTGCTGTTCACTGTAGGTACAGCAGATCTCTAGAGCTTATTCATCTTGCTTAATTGGAACATTGTGCTCATTGATTAGTAACTCTTTATTTCCTTCATATCCCATCCCTGAAAACCACCATGCCACTCTTTGACTCTATGAATTTGACTATTTTAGATACTTCACATAAGTGGAATCAGGGAGCATTTATCCTTCTGTGACTGGTTCACTGCATTTAACATAATGTCCCTCAAGTTTATCCAAATTGTTGCATATTGCAGAATTCTCTTCTTTTTTGAGGCTAAACAGTATTCCATCACATGTACAGACCATATCATCTTTATTTATCCATCTGTGGATGAATATTTAGATTATTTCCACATATTGGCTATTGTAAATAGTACTATGATGAATACAGGAATGTTAGTATCTCTTCCAGATCCTGATTTCAGTTATTGCAAATGAACACCCAGAGTGGGATTGCTAGATCATGTGGTGATTCTATTTTTAATTTTGTAAGGAACCTCTCCACATCATTTTCTATAGTGACAGAACCATTTCGCATTCTTACCAACACTAC
Organism: Tarsius wallacei; assembly: GCA_963574415.1. Classification (NCBI taxonomy): domain Eukaryota; kingdom Metazoa; phylum Chordata; class Mammalia; order Primates; family Tarsiidae; genus Tarsius; species Tarsius wallacei. Next base: position 8,286 of record CAUYQG010028240.1, on the reverse strand, counting down.
AAGGGTTCAAATTTCTCCATATCTTTGTATACTGGACAACACGACTTCTCTCTCTTTCTTTTTTTACGATAGTCATCCTGACAGTTGTGGTGATATTTCATGGTGGTTTTAATTTGTACTTCTCTAATGATTGATGATATTGATTGCTTTTTCATGTATATTCACCATTTGTATGTCTTCTTTGGAGAAATGTCTATTCAAATCCATTTAAAAATCAAGTTATTAGTTGTTAAGGCTGCATTTTCTTCAATGAAAAAATTTGATATACACACAAAGTGACCAAAATACATTTTTTCCTGTTATGAGTTACTATTGAAGGTATAAGAAATATTTCACCAGTACTATTTCTTTCTTCGTTTCTGTCATCAATTTGCCTTTGTTCTGGCAAAAGGCCTTTAATTTTAGTTGCTTTTGTTTAAAATGAACTAGCAATATTTAACCAAACTATCAACGAATGGAAATCCAAAAGCTTCTATGTTTTGCAGCGATAGGACGTGGCAAATATTGCAAATAGAGCATGTAGACGTTAAATGCTGATATTTATACATACTGAAACAAGGAAGGAACTGAGCAAATTATAACATGAAAACTCTAGTAATATAAAATTCTAAGTTCTGAAAGTAATTAGGCAGTTTTATGTGAGTGAGTTTGTGCATACGTGAATTTGTTTTTAGGGTACAATTTCTAGAATTAAAACTATTTACTCCCCAAAATCCAGGTACTCCTTGACTCAGTGATCCGACTTACACTTTCTAACTTATGATGAAGAAAATATTGAAAATATAATATTCATGCTCACATATACGTGGAGTTCTAACATTTTCTCTTTGCACTCAACTGATCATCTTCACAGTGGACCATTTTAAAAATCGTATTTCTAGGACACATGTTTGCAAACTTTTTAAGTGATGTGCCATGAGTCAATGTGTTAAACTTTGGAGGCTATATTATATCTCTGGTGCATTTAAAAACATTTGTTAACAAGCAATTAAAATATTTTAAAAAGCATTCTTAACTAGTAGGCCTATGAAAACAGATTGGGAACCAAATTTCAACTGTGCTTTGTAGTAGTTTGGTAACACCTGTTCTAGACTATGATTTCCTTGGACTTGAAGGGATTGTGTCTTATAATTTTTATGAGCTTAAAGGATTTATATCCATGTGTATTATCCAAAGCATAAGGAAGAGTATGCTGTAAGTCTTAAAGAAATTATTATAGAGCTAACACTTATTTATATAACTAATAAGTAATAGAAAACTACACTTAGGACAAGCAACATTATTTGGAGAGCTGCTTACTTGTTGAAGCATATAAAAGCACCAGAATATTGACTCCAATATATACTGGCAGGTACCTCCTACCTCAGACATCTAACTCTAATATGAATACCCAGACAAACAGTTTCTAATGTGGCAAAACTGCCTCATCTCTCTCAGATTTTATTTCTTTTGTTCTGCTAATGTTTGCAGACAGTGCCTTACTCTTATTGTCCTATAACCATGTCTGAATATCTGATCATATCTTTGAAATGAGGCCTTCATTATTACTTCCAGAAAATAGTCCCTCTTTGTTTATACGTCTGCTCACAGATTATTGTATCAGTTTATAATATTTGAATGTCCATGTATACTAATATTCTGAAAATAGTGCATTGCTAGTAGAATTACATTTTAATTTGAATTAATTTTTGACTATAGGTGCGGCTTTTCCATTTAAGGAACTTTTTTGTCTGCCTTTCTACACAGGATATGCCCTGCTATTACTTTCTATTAAGCTCCCAGAAATTGGATGGTCATCTTAGACTCAAGTTATTTTTTGGAGAGTAGATTCTAGACTGAGTGAATTCTATATAGTTTCATAATCACACAGACATATGAATACCATAACACTTTTTTATGTGGAGAAACAAAACATTATTCCTATACTACATAATGAATAGAAGACATGGCGCTATATGAATAGCAAACACTGCTCTTGCATTTAAGGAGAACAAAAGAATGAGGAGGAACCGCCGCTTTTTCACTTGCTCTAATTCCCTATCTTTTCACCAGTGGCCTTTGTTGTTATTGTTCATTTTGGTGTGGTGTATGTTTATGGGCCTGTGTGCTCCATATTTATATGCATTATCTTGTTATCTTATTTTCTCTCATACCATTCGTAAAATATTAGACTTTGTTAGAAAAAAAGAGTAAATACACACCAACAAATATCTTTGTCTGTGCATGTGAGCACGTGTGTGTGTGTGTGTGTGTGTGTATTTACAATGAAAATCACTATTGATTTAGACTATGAATTGAACTATTTGACGATCAGATTGATTACTCATGTACTTAAGTTCTACACCTACCATTTAATATTTAGGCAAATCAAGTTTTCTAATTACATGAAATTATTTAAGGTACATGGTTCTATGTGCTTATACATCTCTTTAATTTTCATAGCAGTTTTAAAAAATTCTTTGAAAACATTTTTCCTGTTCTAAAGGATTATCTTGCACAGTGGTTACCAGACTGTGATTCCTGGACCAACAGCAGCAGCATCCCCTGGGAACTTGCAACATATGCAATCTGTGGCCTTTCCCCAATCCTACTAAATCAAAAATCTGAGTATAGGATCTACAATATTTGTTTTATCAAGCCTTACTTGTGATTCTGATACATGCTAAAGTGTCAGAACACACTAGCAAATGTGAAAAAGATATGACCTCTGTTATTTGTGACTGTTAGTAGTTTCATTCTCTTTCCTTCTTTCTAACTCTAGAATTAAATAGAAGAAGCATTGTCTACAATCACCTGATAAATGACTTCTGTTTTTGAGGGTTCCTCTTTACTACACTGAAGATCCTGTAAGAGACTGCTATCGTACATTGTTCCCTTGCTATCACTTTCAACAGCCTAAACTTCTAGTATCATAAGAGATTCTGGCATCGCAAAATACATTTTTCAGCCACTGAATTATATGCCACATCACTTGTTTGCTTAATGAGAAACAGGTGGCTTGTTTTCAATTGCTACCATTTGTTCCTTTGACATAAACTTGCTTCCCCTACTTTTGCATGGCTCTTTAATTTGCTTGTTATAATATTACTTTCTCTGAAGGTATAACTAGAAATGTCAAGAATGGCTGGTGTGCATTGCCTTGTTGTACATCTGTAATACTGTTCTCAATGCCACTGAGAGTTTCACAAGGAGAAATGGAAATGGGCAGGTAAGATGGAAAAATGAATTTATAAGACAGATATCCAGGTAAAACTTAAGCAGAGAAAATTGATTTTACGTATTTATTTTATTCCAAAAGGTAGAAAACAATGTGATTCAAAACTAAATCCCGGTATGATTTATTACAAACAAATTGATATAAATTGTATTATGCTAAATATCTTTTACAAACACATCTAGGAAATTAAAGTAATATGCAATGTTCATATAAAGATAAACTAAATTTTAAAATAATTAATCACTAACAATATTAGAATATAATTAATTTTAGTATATAGAATATTGCCATAAATAAATCTGTTATTATTCTTCAAAAGAATAATCAAAACCACAGTTATTACATAAGTCATTTGGATGATCATGATATGATGTGCAAATTAAAACTGAGCCAGAAGTCACATTGTAAGCAAACTAATTGTTTAAGCTGAAACAATAGATGTATTTTTCTTTTATCTCTTTTAACAAGTTATAATGATCCTTGAGAATAATGGCAATAACTTAAATAGTTCTTCATTGCAAATCCATTTCATTCAGCCAAACTCCTTCTTGAATCCCCTGTTCTGAATATATAGACATAAAAACAAACCAGCATCTGCCATCAAAAGCCTCACATTATTCGTATAACAGACTCACTATATTTTTAAGAATAGTTATCGTTAGTTATAATGATCTCTATTTTATTGAAATGATTTCTTAACAGATTTTACCTATTGAGAAGAGGTATATACTTTAGACTTTCGATAATTTTTAAAAAACACTCTGATAAAATTAAAAAAATACCAACTTTGAAGCAAGTTTTATCTTGTTTTGTATTCCAGTTTTGTTTTGCTTCTTAAGCTCTGTCATCTTGAGCTAATTGCATGATTTTGGATCTGTTTTGTCTTCTGAAAATGAGAACAGCAACAGCTATCTGAAGGATCTGGTAAAGATCTAAGTAAAACCCAGGAGAATTGCATCTTACATGGAGGTTAGGTTCTATCATTTCTCCTTTAGAAAAAAATAAATGTTTTCAGTAAAAACTACCCTTGAAAAAAGTATTAAATTTCCCATAAAGAAGAATATTAAGGTGTTGATTCTATAATCTTTATATAGTTCCGCAATTACATCTTTTAGGGCAAGATGTGCTTCAGAATTCAGAATTTCTTGTATTTTACAAAGCTACTAGGCACACAAAACTTTAAGTAATACTTTAAATGGGTTTCTCCCAGCATCCTTTGATCAGGTGCATTAACATTTTTACAAAATAATGTAAAGAAGTGAAGAAGTTATGGGAAGAGCTATCCAGGTGGTAGGAACATCAAGTTCAATGACTCTGATGTTTCTTTCCCCTAGAGGCAAGACATGTCTGTATCAGTGTGAGTAGATAGGAGAATGAGAATGAGAAAAGAGGTGGTCACGGAGGTGGCAGTGGGTTTGAACTGTATGGCCGTGGTGGCCACTGAATACACTATGGCAGTGACTCAGAGTGCAATGTGAAATCATTAAGAGCTTTGACATTGGAAGGGGCATCATTTGACTTGCATTTAAAAAAATAACTTTGACTTTTTATTATTGAGAATAAACAATCATGTGGGTGGAGATAAGAACAAAAGCAGAGATTAGTTAGGAGGACTTTAAGAAAATTCAGGTGAGAAATTTTGGTTGCTTGTATCAAGTTTGTAGTCATGGAATTGTGGAGAAGGGGATTTAAGGCACAACTGATAAGGCTTGCTAATAGATTGAAAGTGGGCTGTGAAAATAAAAACGAGTTCACTACTAATTTCCAGCTTGAGCAACTCAAAGTTGTCATTTCCATGAAGAATTTTGCCAGATCTGCTGATTTTAATTCCTGATATTAAAAAGTTCAGGTATTTGGTTTTGGCTACATTTAGTCCATATGTCTACTTGATATCTACATGGATATATCAAATGGACTCCTGAGTCTCAATGTCAAGATGGGGTTCTAGACTGGAGCTATATATATAAAAGTCCTCAATTAAGTGATTGTACATAAAAGCGTGACATTAAGCCGGGCTCGGTGACTCAGCCTATAATCCCGTGCTTTGGGAGGCTGAGGTGAGTGGATTGCCTGAGCCCATGGGTTCAAGACCTGCCTGGGAAACTTGGCGAGTCCTCATCACTACAATAAATCAAAAAATTAGCCGGGCGTGGTAGCGCGGCCTGTAGTTCCAGCTACTTGGAAGGCTGAGGCGTAAGAATCGCTGGAGTCCAGCAGGTCAAAGCTGCGGTGGCCGGAAGCAGCCACTGCACTCCAGTCTGGGCGACGGAGTGAGACTCCAACTCAAAAAAAAAAAAAGCTTGACATTAAATTACGTGACAGAACAGGTGATGGCATGTTAGAGGGAACAGAGAAGAGTTACGAGTTCTGAACACTTGGTCTAGGTTTAACTTTTAGATATTTTGAGAAATACTAGCATTCACAAAAAAGCCTGAGAAAGAACAATGTAGAAAGTAAAATAAAGTGATGTCCCAGACCAAGTGAAAAAAAGTGTTTAAAAGACGAGGCTGTAAATAATTGTAGAAAGATACAGCAAGATGATGACTGAGAATTGACAACTGGATAAAGCAACATGGAGGTCACCAGTGGCCATCACAAAATTATCCAACTGGTAAGCAGTACATATCAAAGACAAATTTAATGAGCTCAAGAAAATAAGAAAATTGGAGATTGTAAATATAGATAAAACTTGTATGAAAATTTGTTGTTAGATGAGCAGAGAAATGGGATGATAGTTTTAAGGAAACATAGGTCCAAGGGAGACATATTTTCCCCATATTGAAGTTAAAACAGTATATCAGCAAGAGTGATGGTGATGACCATGATTCAGCAGAGAGGTCAATATTTGATACAATGCAGAGATGGCAGAATTATTATATTGACTTCCCTGAGACAGGTAGAAGGGATAGGATATAGCACATAAGTAGAGAGACTGGCATTGCTTTGGAATATACACACCTCATCTATGTTAACAGAAGGGGATGCACAGTGTATGATAACAGATGCAGGTATGGAAGAGATATTAAGAAGGTAATTTATGAAATGTAATTGCAACAATTTATCAATGAAAGAAGGAAAAAAGGTGTTCAGTTCAGAGGGAAGATTAGGAAGAGGATTTTGAAGATTGGTGAGAGAGAAATTTTTTTTTAATTCCTAGCAGAGTTGGCATATTAATAACCTAAGGACAAGCAGTAAGGCTTACACAATAATCATTAATTTAAAGGAGAGTTGTCAGCATCCTAATGCATTTCCCCAGCAAGTTAATATACCCAAGAGGATGCAAAGAGTAGGTAGAGTAGGTGAATTTAATTTAAACAGCATTTACTTTTAACAGGAGAATAAAATAGAGAAAGAGAGAGACAAAGAATTGAGTGTGTATGCAAGGAAGAAACTAGAATGATAGACCTTTTAATCAAATCCAGCTAAGAAGAAAATTTGAGAAGTCAGGGAAGAACCCCTGAAAAAGCAACATGTTCAATAGATTATGTATATTGAAGTGAACAGAAAATTGTGGAGTACTTTTACTAGGAGGAATGGTTCTGAAAGAAAAGAGATGTTGTTAGGAAGTAAGCGCTTAAAAGTGCAGTCATGGAGGACAGCTGTTATTGGAAGTAAAAATGCCCAGTCTACACCTTGCATAGGCTGCTGAATTGGGAGGGAGGAGAAAATATCTTGAGAAGAGATTTTTGCAAGTCATAGTGTAACTAAAATATTTAACATCCAGCTAGGGGATTTCTAACACCTCTTGCATTATGTGCCAAAATTATTTTGGGTGATAATCATAAAAACAGTAGAAATGGTCAGACACACACAAGCACACACACAAACATAGTTGCTTATACTTTTCTTTATCAACATTCCATACAAAATCATTGACCATTAGAATGTTGGGAGAGCAAAAACAGTTCCCAAGAACTCCAAACCATTATGTACTTTCTCTTAAAATGAACACATATAGCCAAGTCTAAGTGTGTAGGGGCCAACTACATATAAATGAGAGTTATCTTAATTAGTTTCTATTTGCATTAAAATGTTTATTAAAGAAAATTAACAAAACTATGCTAATGTGAAGCTAATTATAGATTACATTTTAAAACTAATAGTAAGTACAGTTGATCAGAATGTAGTCAGCCCGTTATGAGATTTTTGAACACTGACGTAGCTTAGAAGTGCTGCCACATGGTGATAATAACAAGCAGACCAAATTTACTCAGTTTTATTATAGTTTTAAAATCCTCCACAGACAATTTACCCTTTATTACCTGTACCTGGGGTAAAATGTTCTTATCCCTCTACTCTTAATATGTTCAGGAAATTGGAACTATTATCTTGAAGATATTGAAATCACTCAGAAAGAAAATTAGTGTTGGAGAAAATTGCAGTAGCTGGGTTTAAATCTAGAATGGAGGGGAAGCAACTCATGTGTCCACAGAGGTATTTGCGACAAAGATAGTAAGTGAGAATATCATGGTACAAACTTCTTCTTGTGTTTTGAGGAAGAATGGGTTGCCATGTCTGAGCATGGCAATGAAAACAAAGAAGGACTCTTGCTGTGCTCCTTGCCCAGTACATGAGTGATATAGGAGAGAAAGCCACAACATCTTGAGAGGACTAAATCGAAGATGGGAGGTGGGGTCATCACAAGAGATCTAGCACTAGACCTCCCAGACATACAGGATGTTCATGTTTATGTATCATAGTTGCATAGAAAAGCACAGTATAAAATAAGACAGGATCTCTCTGGATCTCTTGCTTAACACTGTTACCTTTATCTCACCCCACATCAAATTTTTAAACACCCCAAATAAGATGTGAGAGAGAGAGAGTGTGTGGGGGTAGGGTGTGGGTGTGCACCTGTGTGCATACATGTATGCATGCAGGGGGTGGGGAACTTAATTTCTAAGATTTATAAAAGATTTATGTGGTATTTTCCATTCTCCATCAAGTGAAATATGTCTATCCTCACTTTGCTCAATAAAAAAAAATTCAGTTTAGCAATATGTTCACTGTAGGTTTATCATAGATGGCTCTTTCTATTTTGAGGTATGTTCCCTCTATGCCTAGGTGTT
>CAUYQG010028239.1:0-28502 GCA_963574415.1 Tarsius wallacei | reverse complement strand
TTGAGAAAAAAGGCAAAACATTGGCAGATGCTGAAAGAGTTTGCACAGAACATTCTATAACTGGTGTCCTTCATCCCTAGGAATGACATTTTTTTCCTCACTGATTCCATCCACATCTGTACGATTCTTTTTTTTTTTTTTAGTTGGAGTCTCACTCTGTCGCCCAGACTCAGACTGGGGTGCAGTGGCTGCTCCCGGCCACCGCAGCCTCGACCTGCTGGCCTCCGGCTATCCTTCCGCCTCAGCCTACCAAGTAGCTGGAACTACAGTCGTGCGCTACAATGCCCCGGCTAATTTTTGATTTATTGTCGAGATGAGGGCTTGCCAAGTTGCCCAGGCGGGTCTCGAACCCGCGGGCTCAGGCAATCCACTCACCTCAGCCTCCCAAAGTGCTGGGATTACAGGCTGAGCCACCAAGCCTGGCTTGTACGATTTTTAATGTCAACCGGAAGTCAAACAGCAGGAAAAGATGATACTAGTCTAGCTCAAGTAATACTTAAGCACTTACAGGTAAGTAAAACAAAAACTCCTCTGGGGGAGGGTTGCCATTTCCTAAGCACTTAAGAGTGATGTTATCCCCTTCTTTGATGGCATTTTTTGGCGGCAGCACTTGTATCGTCACCTGCTCCGTAGGATCTGCAAGAGTCACAGACACAAGTTAGGCATTTTCATCAAGTACCAAATTAGTCTGTGCATACAACATACAGGACTAAATTATATGCCATTTTCTCAAGAAGCTAGTAATGGTAATCACTTAAATATAACTTTTCATAGAAGGATTGAAGTTAATAGCCACTTGCTCTACCAAGTACTGATCTTAGTTAGAGCAAACGGCAAAGAAATCCTGTTACATATAAATCAATTCCTTTTTAGCAAAATGTCTTTAACTGAGGTAGGAATGAACGTAATTATTTTATGCGTAAAGGACCAGTAGGAACAATCTCACTGTATGATTTTATTATAAGCAAATTTAACTATATTATATGAATCTTGTAATTTGGAAAGACAAAATCAGCCAGCAATGTAGCTAAGGTTAATAGGCACCACTGTACTCCTATTATATAATAATATATTAAATAAAAAGAGGAGGCATGAGGTAAATAATACCAGCAAAGGTTTTGGCATGCAAGAGAGTGGATTTGCTTTCAAAAAGATGAATCCTGTGAACTGAGGGACACCCGTAACACAATCAACAGTCCTGCAAATGTACTGTAATTTTGTCCTGTTCATTGGAGCCAAGATGCAACTTTCATTCCATTTTGGTCATATTTCTGGATAAAATAGGGCTAAAGGGCATTCTTTAGCACAGGCTACTGCTCAACAGTAGAACACTAAAGGAATTAAAGGCTGGATACAGTGGGCCATGTCTAGCAAACAGGAAATAAACGGCGGTGGTCGTAGCAGTTATAAATGGTCCACTTTCAAACTTATCTATTTGTTATATAGCTGGATAATGCAATGAATAGTATATTTTGAAATAATGTAATACAAAGGTTTATTTTTAGAGAGCCTTTTCCACAAGGCTTAGTAATTATTGAGGCACATGTCTACATTTTCATACTGATGGCATAAAAATAATCTATCATCTGTGAAGATCTATTTTGTTATTAGCTTGTTAAGAGAAATGAATCAGTGTAGTTTTGGAGGCTTTCATCTATCTCTGGCAGTCATTTATTTATCTTTCTATGATTTAAGTGCAGAAAAAAAAATTGGAAGTGTCGTTATAGATTGCTTCTTTGCCTTTTCCCTACCACTAACCATCTCTGAATATTTGCCCATAATATGCTGAGGCTCAACAGTGATTGGCTTAATATACTGCTTGTTTGTTTTTCTCAATCTGGCTGAGGTAGCTTCCCAACCAGCAGTTCCCAGTAAAGCTGAAAAGTAAATACAATTTGTTCTTGGTGCCTCACTGACCTTCCATTTCTGGGCCTCTCTCACTCTTTTCCATGTCCCTTCTCTGACTAGCGCTCAGGTTTGTCCTGCAGCATGTCACTGTGGCATCTCTCTGATCGAAGCTGACACCAGAACAGCCAAGAGTCACAATCTAACTTCCTCCTCTATTTCAAAACTCCCATTCTCTGTGTTCCCTTTTCCATAGGCTCTGCTCTGTATTTGAGAATTTAAGAACTCAACTGTCATCAAAGGGTTAATGCAACATATTTGCATTTTAACCATGACTTTCTGGATGTCTACTAACATGCCTACCTCAAAGTTAGTGATTTGTTGTGCTCCTTTTGTCTCATCTTTGAATTTTACTCTGCCTATTAGCAAGTCATCGTTCTGCCTACTACTCTGGCTTTCTCCTTTACTTTCTCTTATCCACTCAAACACTAAGTATTGATGATTAACAGCTTGTAACATATTTTGTCTCTGATTCTCCTCTTCTATTCCTGCTAATACTTCCTTGGTCCACTCCCCAGTTAACTTACACCTGAAGCAATGCCATCAAATTTCATTTGGTCCCTCACTTTGTCTCCCTTCTTTCTATTTTTTCATAAATATTTCTTCTGAATCAGTTTTCTGAAGTAGTGCTTTGGATATTTCCTTGATATTCAAAATCCTTGACACATTCTCAATATATAAAGGTTATGACTAAAAATTCCATAACCTGGTATGGGTAATTTGACTTGAACCTAGCTCAAGTGAGAATCTTCTCTCTCACTACTCTACAGAAACCCCCTCTTAATAGCCTAGAGACTAATCAAATGCTCTCCCATCTATCCACTTATCCCTCTGGCCAGTCATTTATTCATTTGTTTAGCATCTATTTTGTGCTGGAATTATAAAGCTGAAAACAATTTCTTCCTGGGCTCAATGACCTTTCACTCCAATCATGAAGACAACAAACATAAGAATCAAGACTGTGACCACATAAAACCTGTGTACAATGTAAGCATGAAGATCACTGGTAGCCATGTATGCACGAGAGTGGGAAGTTTGCAGGAGGAACTGACCCTGGAGCTGGTTTTTGAAAAATAAGCAGGAGTTTGCTAAAGGATACAAAGGTGGGATAATGACAGCGTATGGGGAGGCATAAAAATAGTATTCTACAGGAAGACTCTGGAAAGTAGAACAGACCACAGTGGGCACAGTACAGTGATGAAGGTTGAGACATAGTGTAGGATTGAAGCAAAAAGAGACTCAAGGTTTATTGCAGTAGGAAGTGTGGAGATTAATCTCAGTGTTCTGGGGAGTCGTTGAGAAATTTTAACCACAGCAGTAACACTATCACATTTGTGTTTTAGAAGAATATTTCTGGCAGCAGCTCGGAGGGCTGTTTGTTTGGGGTGAGCAAGCAGAGAAGAGAGGGGCAGACAGGAGCAATACCATTTTGGAATTCATTGCAGAAACACAGGCAATGAGGAAGGGTGGCAAAAGCTCAGGCAGTGCCGAAAGACAAAAATGAGATAAACACAAAGATTTAAGAGCTAAAATTCTTTTCACTACGATTGAGTAGGGTAAGAAAGGCATGGACTAGGGTATCTTTTTCAAGCTTTCTCAAGATGAACTCATCAATACTTTTTTTGAATGTGCTCTTCACTCCTTTTCATTTAGCTCTTTCTTCCTCTTCTCTCAAGTCTTCCTAGAGCAGTGGTCCTCCAAACGTGGTCCTCAGATCAGCAGTGTTCGCATCATTGGGGAATTTGTTATAAATGCTCTGTGTCAAGCACCTCCTCACACCTGTTGGATCAGAAAGTGAAGGGCGGGGTCCGGCAACCTGTGCTCTAACAGGCACTTCACGTTCTTCTGATGCACACTACAGTTTGAGAATCATTGTCAATGGGCACCTGAGTTTTCAGGACTCTTCACTGAGTTCCTGTAGTACTTAACCACTTGTTACCTTGCATTGACAATTTTCCTTTCTATGTAAGTGTCTTGTTTCTCCACTGGAATAGAAAACTCCTTGAATGTCAGGACTACGCATGTCTTAAATCCTTCCTGACTTCTTCCTGAAGCCCAGTACCACATATGTTGTGCTTTTCAAAAGCCATGTCATGTGCACCCTACACAACCAGGACCATAAAATCATTTCCTTCACATTCATCCAAGGATTTATCTGCCCACTCAACTCTGCATGCCCAACACACACATGGACTTCCTAATTTTTCTCAAGCCAATTTCCCACTTCTTATTCTTCATCTTGATGCTGTGTCCTATCTTGTACCCCCACACTTATACTAAGATGGTTTCTTTCCAATTGCATATTTTGAACAGAAAGAATACTTTCTTCTCTTACAGAAATAATAGTTTGATTTTAAATAAGTTATATATGATGAAATACTCTGATTTTCTGCTCTTAAATCTTCTTGAAACTTATTTACCAAGTTTAAGGCAAAACAACCCCCTTTAATGTCAGTGCAAGTATGGAATTTCAGTTTTGCTCCTGTGTAAAATTTTGTGCCCTAAGGAACCAAAATAGAAATATAAATGAGATAAAACTCTCCAGGGCTCAGCAGGCATTTCTGCCTTTTCTTTAGAATAAATGCAGAAGTGCTAGGTTATTTTAGAACACAGGACAGTATCACGAGAATTTTTGATTCCTTTAAAATAATAATAAAAATAATAAAATCCTTTGTTGCATTTTCCCCCAAAATATCTTCAGCTCTATATTTATGTATAAATTTTTATATAAATATAAATTAATGTGATAATGGTCCTATATTAATAATGACAATAGTATTTAAGGATGAGCATTTTAATGTATGATGTTGTATGCTATTTTCAATTTGTGATTCCACTTAATCTTTATAACAACACTGCAAGTTAAGTATTTATATCTTTTCACATCACAAGCTAAGAAAACAGATTTAGAGTAAGTTATTTTTTAAGAATCACACAGTAATTACAATACTGGGGCTGAAATACCAGCATCTTTGCTCTTAATCATTATCGTGGCATCTATCTTCTAAGAAAAAACACATCAGTGGAGAAAAATATTCGATTCCAATCTCTATAAATGATTTAGGTCAAGTCTCTGTACTTTACTACTAAGTAAAATAATGGAGTTAGACCAGATGACTATGAAGATTCATCTGTACTCCAATATTCTGTTTCAGATCTATAATGCAGTCAACCAAAACATCTTGGAATACAACATTCTATCTAACTAATGCAACTGATCTCATTATTAAAATACACTTCTTCATTAAAATGCTAATTCTTTATTCAGAAAGCCAGTCAGTCATGAGTCTATATCTGCCATTCATTCAGAAAATGATCAGTAGGCATTTGGAGTTCTAATTTTATGGCAACGTACCAGGGCTGAGGACTACCAGAAGGACTTGACCAAGTTAGAGATCGTATCTTTAAGGTACTCAGCATGTATCAGAATACAGAAGAGATGCTCATACATAACAAGGTAGAGAGTGAAAGTTATTATAAGATGGATAAACATCTATTCTATACATATCCCAGGGAAAAAGAGATTATTTGGGTGTCATGGGTTTGGGATACAGGTTGGAAGTGGAATTCAAAGAGCAATTAGATTGGGACTTCAAAGAATAAAAACATTTGAATATCATTTTTGAATACATTAAATTATCTAATCATATACTGAGTTACTTACAGTAAATATCAAAGATTGCCTGTTCAGAATGAACTGTTTTCTGACCAGATGGTCCATAATATGTCACTGAACAGGTGAATGGCATTTGTATATCCGCCTTGGTTGTTTTGTACTCCAGGGATGAAGTCATAGTATAGAGCTGAGTAACTGGGTCCATTTGCTTTTTAAAAATGATGACCACCGCTGAAAAAAATAAAGAACACGAAGGATAGGATCTTTCACTGGACAATTACAGTCTTTAATTAAACATCACAACCCCTTTGAGAAGTGTTTTATCCCTCTAACTGAGTATAACACGAAGGAAAATTGACATGTAGTGAGGTATGATATCTTCTCAAAACCATGCATCAGAGACATAGAAATAGAATGCTGAAATCCTATCTCCCACTCACTTTAATCAACTTCTAGAACATGCCATATACAGAAATAATTTTCCCCCACTCCTGATCCTTTTGCACAAGGGCTAAAAAGGGTGTTAAAACAATCACTTAATAATTTAGTGGCTACTTGAAGTAACAAAGCATACAGTCATAGATAAAAAAAGAGGGCAACATATTTAGATGCTAGATAGTTTACTGAATGCCTAGACAAAAGAAAGTCAAGACAGGTCATCTGAATTTATAGCCCACCTCATACCCACCTCCTTCCAGGGGTTGCAGCATTTTCCCATTCCTGTACCATGTAATATTGCCATCTGGATAACTGTCTTTTGAAATGCAGTCACCCAACTGCAAAATAAAAAGGAAGTGTTATTACTGTGGTTTAATCAGGGACTGTCAGTTTGGAAGCTTCAGAATCCTCAGGCAATGCAGAGTTATTCCAAAGGTTTCTTGACCCATTTATTTTCCAACACTGAATAAGGACTGAATATATGCTCTCTGGTATAAAAACAATGTCTTGTATTTAAAAATATAGTCTTGCCCATTTGAAAATGTACAATAGATGCTGTCACTATTAATAAAATCACGTTCACTTAAAAGCATTACCAAATGCATCTTGACACTATTCATTTTTAACATTAAATGAATAACATAAATATATTAACATTGACTATAACCCACGTTTGTGACTCTTCATATGCAAAAATCAATTACTGTGTTAGAATGGGGCTTCTTCTCCAGTTTCTTACTGTATATATTTCAGACTGTGTGTATATATATATATATATATATATATATATATATATATATATAAACCATGCTCTATACTCCCCATCACTTTCTTCAAATGTGTTCTGACTTTAATATTTGGTATCTATCAAATAATATTATGCAGTAAAATTTAATATGAATCAAAGAACTCTGGACTCGGGTTTCCTTTCTCCCTCAAAAAAAGCCTTTCACACTTATGTTATTGAAAATGAGATTATTGTTCCATGGGTGTGCCCAATATGGAACTACAGCTTTGTCCTCCACTTCAGTATTGCTTCCTAACACATCTCTACTAATGTGATTGTTCATATCTGATCTTCTCACATCTTTATATCAGTCTTTCAATTCGTTTAATTTGTAAATAAAATCCAAACTCCCAACACACATTCAAGACTTGTTAAGATCCAGCTTTCTCTAACTCTCCAGATTGGTCTCTTATTGCCTTCTCTTGCCTTCGGTCTTGGTGCCCAGAGTTTCAGCATTGCCAAATGCTGTTTCCCCAGACATGCCATTCTCTTTCCCATCTTGTCATTTCATATTGTTAAAAAGCCCCTTCTACATCTGGCCTGGAGTAAATCTATTCATCTTTCATCATTCTGTAAAGCAATCAATTCATTCAAATAAGGCAGGCTGCTCCCTTCAGAAAGGACTCCACCTTCCTCAATGTCCCCATGGTCTGTCATATTTGCCCTGGCCTCTAGGCCAGAAGAAGGCTCTTAACACTAGTTAAGTAAAGGTAACTAATAAAAAAAGTTCTCACCTTGTTTAGCTGTTCTGTTTCAAGAAAAGGGGCTTTGCTTACAATTTCAGGTTTAGATGGTTGCTCTAAAGTTAAGCAGAGAAAGATTTTAAGTACACATGGAAGAAGAAAGGCACACTTTGATTTGGTTTACAGCAAAAATAATTCATTTACCAAAACAGAGAATTAAGCAACAGAATAAAAAAATAGATTTCACTACCTGATCTGGAATTACAAATATTTATTTTATTATCTTAAATATTATTTTAATTGCTTATAACTCCTTTGAATAAAATATCTGTAATGCTTTCTGGTTGCTATATAAGTAGTGAGACAGAGGTTAATGTGCTTTAAAGGATATATTATCTCTAATTGATTATCAAGGGCATTTTCTACTTATCAATAACTTCCAACTCTGACCTACTGAAACAAAATCTCTGGGGAAAAATTCCATAAATCCACATTTTTAAACAAATTCCTAGGGGATTCTTGGCACAATAAAGTTTGAGAAACCCCGTTTTAAAATTGTGAGAAACAGAAAGCTAGTTAAGGAATGTAGAAGCCCAGGTTTCTAAAATATCCCATACTTTATCTTTCAAGTCAAGTCACAATAGGAAAACTATAAATGTGGGAAATCCTTAAAATGTAGAACCTGAAATGATGGCAAAAGCATTTTATTTTTTGAAAGAAGTTTTCTACTATTGGCAACCCTCAAGTCAATTAGTCTATTCCTTACTTTATTATCTTTGAAATTGCCAAAAGCTACGAAGTATAGATGTATTTTCCTTAGTTTACTTTAGCTACGACAAAAGCATTTTAAATACAGGACGTTCTATAAACAAACTGAGAATTCGGGAACAATTGATTAAAAATGTAGCAACAATTTGTCATTTAAATTAATTTTAAGTTATTTAATTTTTTGTTGCTACTTTCTATTGTTGATGAAGTTTGTGTTTTTTAAATAACTTCAACAATTAGTTTACAGAAAATGTACACGGCTTTGTTGTTACTGATTTTCCTGGTAGTCTAGAGAACAAATTAAAAACAACCAGCTATTTTTTCTTTTGTAATCTTATTATTTGCAACCTCTAATGCTTTTAATTTTTATTTCCAAATTAAACTATATTGGCTTTTGTATAATTGTCACTCAGCTTGGAAGTCAGTTATGAGACATGTTACCCACCCATGCCACTATAGAAAACAAGGAAAATGACAGAGTCTTTGGGGTAGTAAAATGGATATCACCAGACAATATGAAAAATAAAGTAACATTCTTCTGGTTACTATCTAGCGTCAATTTTCCCTTTGCAGTATGTTTTCTACTGGGAATTAGAATAATTAATAATAATAAATCTTCCTGTGTGTTGAACTCATGCATTTGAGTAATGGGAGGGCCTATTTACTACTAATTCTAGAAATACATTCTAATAATACAATTTTCATAATTATGATTTTCTATTTTCCATATACACTTACTGGAAAGAAAACATAAGGAAGATAGAACAAGAGAAAAACTAAATATGAAACAATAGAAAGGCACAACAGAGACAGTTAACATTCACATAAACAAGAAGTGACACCTGACTACCTGACTGTTAAACAGGTAAACAAAAAAATTCTAAAAAGCTGATTTAAAAAACCTCTAAAAATAGACACTACGGAGGTTAAAGCCTTCCACATGTCAGTAAACCTTGATGTTATCACTATTTTAATGGGATATTATTAATGTTCATAATCAAAACTCTGTTATTAATAAAACATTGAGTCTTGTTTGAATCAAATATCTAATACAGCTGAGAGAAGAGTGCATCCAAAATATTTAAACAAAAGGAAAATTCTTGAGGCTTAAGTAAGGCAAAGTTCCCTGGAAACTAAAATCAGTTATTTAGTGACACCCTTTCTGAGAATGTAATAGAAATAAAATATTAAATTAATTTATGTGGTCAATCAAGAGTCAAAAATAATAAGAAAAAAAGACGGACAAGTTACTCTTTGCTTTTCCTTCAGTAGTACTATGCCTGAAATGTGGAAATATTTGAAAATTCCTCCCATAAATTTAGTCTCTAAATACAAAGATTTGCTGGCAGTTTTGCCAAGTTTCCCTACTTTCCAGTTCACCAGAGTAAAATATCAAAACAGTTGGGCACATACTTTCTCTTATATAAAATGTATACCTCTACTTTGCCTCATAAACTCTATAATGCTTTATCAATGCATACATAATACATAATCATGGTGTGTACTGGTCATGTGTACTTTGTTTCCATAAATGCTTTCTAAAATTCCTTATTATTGCAATAAAATGAAACTACAGCCAACCTAAGGAAATCTAATGAAAGGATGCTTAATGTTTAGTATTATTTACATTATTATTCATCTTTCTATTTGGAAAAGAGAGTCACAATGGGTATTGTGAAGGAACAGTAATGCTTATTGCATTTCCTTGAGTTACCTTCTCCTTAAACTTCTGTTTCAAACCCTCTATATTAACTACATATTTTGTATATAGTTTTCTTATATTGGGTTGTAACGATTGATGGATATTAGTTGGAGGGCCATAAAAGAGGACACATACGATCTTAGCAAAATTGCATATTGATTCCAAAGTGTTAAAAAAAACTTTGTGTGGATTATATCTTAATATGATTCAAGGATTCATTACCAAGTATAGAATTGAAAGGAAAAGACACACCACAAATTTATTTACATTATTAAAGTAATTTAGTCAAGGATACTAACTTAAGCCAAATGTTGTTTCTGAACATTCCCAACTAAGTTTCTCTAAATCACTCAATCGACATTTATCAAATGGGAGAACCATGCCTTGTTCATTTTCTTTATTTTGCTGACCTGGCTATCCTAATTGAAGTAGTTATTATCACAGGTCAATATTATCACAGATCACGCTATCACAGTATCATAGTTTAAAATTATAGAATAGGGAGATTAAAATGTTTATTGTGGATCTGATCATACTTTACAGGGGATGTGTGTGTGTGTGTGTATTGGGGAAGGGGCAGTAATATTCATGGCATTATGTAGTATGTGCCAATATCTATGGTTATGGCATGTAATGCCAAGACTCAAATAATTTCTTTTTTAATCAAATAGATTGTAAGATTTTTACTAATATCTTTTAATGTCTTATATATAACTAAAAACTAAGCTATACTTAATATTTAAAACATTTCATAAATAGTGGCCTTACTTTTCCCTCTACCTTTCTTTTTGTTTTACATCAGCTGGAGAGTTATACAGGACATTCTTTTCCAGGTCCCATTTGTGAAATAGATTGTTTTCTGCTTCTCATCCCCTCCTCACCTAAAAACACTTACTTTCAGGGAGAATGAGTATCAGGGAAGGGTGGAAGGAGGAATACTCGACTCAGTGAAGTATTGAGGACAGTATCTAAATAAAAGTCCTGAAATAACTGTGAAGCCAACAAACGCAGCCCATCACCATGAGAAGAACTGGTTCCCATGTACACCAGGTTCCTTGTCAGGGAGTGTCCTTCCTTGAGTGCTACGGAACACCACCAGAGTAGGAGACTTGCAGATAAGCACAGATTGTGGTGTTTGAATGCTTTTTGAGAGCTGGAACCAGCCCTTCACCTTTGCTTTCATGAAAAAATTATCATGAAAAATGTTGGACTACTGGATAGACAGACTTCTAGCTGATGGCATGGAATGAGCTCCTCACCTTCCTCAACCCTCATCATTAGCTCCTGAAGAGGATCCTAGCAACCGAAGGGGAAAACCTCCCATCTAATCCAAAGCGTTCATTTTACTGATGAGGGAGGGACTTTTAGGCTCAGTGAAGTGACTTGCCCAAGGTCAGAAATTAGCAGCAGATGTGACACAGCGAGGTCTCCTGGTGACCAGCTCAGGGATTTTTCCATCTCACCGTTGATAACCATCCCACTCTCTGGGCACCCATTTGACCTCTAAGCCTCTTGCATATTCACTGGAATGAAGCTTTGGGAACCTCTAAATGTCTACACTTGCTTCTGAATGGTTTTATAAACCTCAAATGTGCACTAAATACAGACACAATTTGAACTCACATTCCCCCAGTACACACCTCGCGCCCCCACCTCCAAAAAAATAAGCTGATTAGTGGTGATAAAGCATGGTACTTGTTTGGATTTGGGATAGTTTATAGGTATGTTTTCTTGCATCTTAGTCATAGCTTAAAACTAAAGAAACCAACCTACATTAAATTCTCCCATCAGGGGTTCAAGTTTGAATAAAACCAATGTTACTCTTTTCCATGAGGATGGCAATTCGCAGCAGGCTGATTTGGGATTGGCTCCCGTTAACCACACTTGATTCAGTGGTACACAGTGCACGTTGCTAGGTGATTCAGCGGAGGGAAACAGAGGACTGATTGATGGGCTTAGTAACTCCTAAGTGACTGTGATATATACAGGCATAGAATGAAAGTCTCCCTGTCACAGCTGTTTTTTTTTTCTTTTTACCCAAAGTAAATTTATTATTTTTTTTTAAAGGCAAAGCCCCTATATGCTCTTGTAAACACTGTCTTTATCATAAGCTATGCTGTTCATTTTACGGGATTTGGAGGGTCTCACGGTTTCTTGTACAAAACACAATTTTCGAGAGTGTGTAACTTGTCTATGTAAATTCACCCTGGCCCACAGCCTGGAATGCAAATTCTGTTTCTGAGAATCACTTTGTTTTCAGCAACATTCAAAAGAGAAGGGAGCAGGGGAGTGCTGATGGTATGTGGGGTGTGAGTTTGTTTTCACAGTCATAGAAATTCTCTGTATTCCAAAACAGCTTGCACATTTTATTGAATTAGATTAACTGATTTTTTTTTAGATTTCTATATGGCATTTTTAAAAAAAAGATATTTTGAAATATGACACAGGTTGTTCTTCTAATTGGAACAACCTGAATTTTCTCAACTCTCTTGTGTACTATCTTGATATTTGTTAATTTTAACACAGAAAAGAAGAAGCTTGATAATGACAAATTAATACACATAACCATTAAGAATACTGTGAGTTGACCTCTGTACCTACTATGGTCCATCTTTGACATCCAGTTATATTTATGAAACCCATGCCCTATCATCAAACAATGTTTTGGTTATTCTCTTCAGAAAAAGTGACCTGAGCAGTGCACCATTCATCTTCCTAATAAGATCAAAGTGAAAGAAAAGAAAAGAAAAAAAACCATACATGGGCCGTTGGCAAATGCAGTGTGCAGACTACCAGTGTTTTATGGAAATGGGCATGACTGCAAACACTTGGTACTTGGTTTGATTCATAAAATGTTTGAGAAGTGTGGATGGTTTCTGGAAAGTGCCTTCGAAGCTGAAAGGTAATCAACTGAAACATGTAATATGCTTTTACAAGGTTCTTCTGGAGAACAAAGGTTTGCTTTGATAGCATAAGCACTCTTTGAATCTGTATCATGAGCCCATAGGAGCTTTGAAGTCCATATAAATACTTGAGGGACAGACCTACTTAGATGCATAGGCTATTACAAGAGAAACAGGAAAAATCCAAGGTTACTTGCTGTAGTTGGAAGGCCCTCAGGGTTTCTTCTTCCTTCCTTATTTATTTTAATAATTTCTAGGTGCTGTCAATATATCAGAAAGAAGAGGGAAAAAGTTGTAAAGGGAAATCTTTTCTTTAATTAAAAAAGACTGACAGACTGGCATTCTGAAACTTTTGAGACCTATTTTTTTTTTCCTGTGATTTCTAAAATATCATGAGGTAATGAAAGTGGAACTTTTAATTTGAGTTTTAAAAGATGAAATACTTTAATTATAACTTCTCAAGTCATTCATTTCCATAACTATTTGCACAGTAACATTAACTATATATTGTCATTAGGCAAAGTGGCTGCCATAGTTACTTTACGTGGATACGGTAACTACTTCCCGTTTCTTCTACAATTTTCTCTTCTCTGTTTCTCCTCCTGGTATATCTCATATGCACATTCAGAGTGTGGTGAGATTTTTAAATTTTAGGGTAATTGTCTAAACCAATTGAACCCTTTGAAATCTAAACCAATAAGCACTAAAGGTCAGGATGAATATACATATATATATATATATATACACACATATACACACATACATGGAAAGCTTATATCTCTAAGTTATAAGATAGTGTGTATTTGCCTGTATTTTATTGTTAATATATCCAAATGACAATGTCATATGATTCAGCCAAGTTCATGTGTATGTATGTATGATATACATGATTATATATGTTTACGTGTCTATGTATATATTACAGAACGTTTATTTGTACGTATCAGTGAAAGTCATGATCACATGCTAGTTATCATTGGTAGTACTCTATAACTCAGGAAATTTTCACATTACAAAACAACAGAGAATATCATTTTAGTTCCTCACTGCAAATCTCCTATTTGAATTTCAGATTCTTTGTTTTCCTTGCTGATAGCATGTATGAGCAGAATAATTTCTAGAAGTCCTCTAATATAAGTGCTTGCTGTAGAGACCCTACAGAGAGTTCAGTCTTCTTTCTGATGTACATGTCAAGCATCAGCCATCAATCCCACTTAGCCGTTGTACTGCAGACTACTTACTGAACACCTTGACCACTGTAGGTGCCTCAAACACGTTGTCCTCAGTTACTAGCATGCACACAAATCTCTTTTCATCACTGATTCTTGCATTACTGATAGACAAAGTGTAGTTTTCTGAGAGACTCAATCTGTCTTTGTATTCTGGTACGTCGTCGTACTGCACACTTTTCTTTGTAGAGGACCTGAAGGCAATAAATACTGGGGAGCCATCGGGCTTTTCCTAAAAGTTAAAATAATATATTTTAAAAACAAACATATTCAGATGTTTCAGGATTCCATCCAGAATAACAAAATTTCCTTGATCATATTCTTCCACCAATATCTTTATTTTCTTTCCAAGAAGAATGATTTTGGATAAAAACCTCACAGAAATGTTTGGTGACAGAATATTACTCTTCATAAGAAGAAAAGCTGTAAGCTTTTTTATGGGTACTGATTTAAATGTGTGAAAATGAAATAAAAAAACTCTAGGAATCTGAGCTCTACTTTTATCGGAAGGGTAGAATTAGTGACTCCTTTGAAACTTACATGGACTGGCCTTATGTTTAACATGAAATAAAAAATAGATAAAAGCAAACATGCAAATGTACAAAATGATGTTCAGATAGCCATTGTAGTAGGCATATACTTGAGCCACAAGTACTGGTTTAGATATTTGGGGCAATTATCTTTGGAATATTCTTTAATCCTTATACTTCAAATGTCTACATCTTTCAACCAAAACTGGTGCAACTGACCTTTACAAATAACATAGTTTAATCAGTCTTCATGAAGAAACATTATTTACCCTTGTAAAACCAACATGTCCATCATGAATTAGATTAACCACTACAATTCATAGTTTTGCTATCCAAGTCATAAATCATAAAGCTCAAAAGGCATTCATATGAAAACTCATCATCAAAATAAGATATACTCTGCATACACAAGTATGCTAGAGCACTGAGACACACGATACATTTCTTCCTCTGGTCTCACAAAAAATGTTCTTACCTAATAAGCAATTTAATCTAAAATAGGGGCAATCCATCCTTTACTTACCTCACAAGGCCTTTGAGAAAATAAAATATGGTAAAACATTAGTTAAAGAGCATAGCAAATTGTAAGATTCTATGGGAACTTAAGTTTTAAAAATTATTAACATCAATTACTAAATTAGTCTTAGAGTCCAAAAGTTGTAGTTGCTCGAATGTCTGAATATGTCAAAAACATTCTTCTTAAATTGTTTCGACTAATCACAGGTTTACCACACAAATTCTTGCCTTAAATCATTCCTTCATTATGCAAAGTATGTCAGACCATCACCTTAAGTTTCTTCATTCACTTCCTTATGCGGTAAATAATAGCTATTAATTTTTGAGCACTTAACTATATGGCAGGTGTTTTAGGGTTTTTTAAATGCAGTAATTAATTGATTTGACACTCATTAACAACCCTGCAAGTTAAGGTTACAATATTAGCCTCATTTATAGACCAGATCATGGGGGCAGAGTTTGGTTAAATAACTTCCCAAGATCCCAGCTGGTAAATCTCAGTGGAGTGGCAATTTGAGCTCAGAGTTTGGCTTCATTGTGATTATACCAAACCGGTCTTGATAGCAGTAGCTATCTCCTCTGTATCAGGCACTGTGGCAGATGTTGGTGAAGACGTGGTGAGAGTGGGGCTGGGAGGAGTAAACAGGGAAGATGCGATCTCCATTCATAGGGAGGTTACAATGTGATGAGGTTGGGGGGCATTGGGAGGGGATGTGGGAACCAGACCATCTCTTCTGTATGTTTGCTTTCTTTCATTTTTTTCCAAAACTTCTTTTCGTTTTTCACGTGGTTACATCAAACTAAAACATGTATGCTATTTCTACACATCAGGACTGACTTTAGAGCACACAGTACCTCAAATGTATCTCATCAGTTTACTGGTGAAGCTTTTTGCTTAACTAACAATTTAAAAAATTGCCATCATTGTTTGGTTTCCAGTACTGTTGTGCCAGTTCTGTTTCAGTGAACACTGCTCCCTGGGTTATAGTTAGAATTTTCTACGATCGTAAAAGTTTTCTATCACTCGTTTGTATTTATTTTGGCAGCAAATCTGATTCAACAGGTTAATTATTCAGTAGTCTCCCTGGCCTTTGGAATTTTGGGGGTGGTAATAGACTTTGTCCTCAGAGGCCTTCACATCGAATTTCCACACTTATAGGAAGCTGGAAATAGTTCAAAATTACTTTCAATGAACTAGATAATGAGAGGAGAGTACAGAGAAGTGCTATGCTGCCTGCCTTTCTTTTACTTTCCACTGACACAAGCACATGTGGTTAACATTCTACAGCCCCACAGACATGATAGCTCGCTTTGTCAGGAGATTACCACATGGTAAGTACTAGGTATTTTGAATATGAATTTCTTCAGGTAACCCTCACAGCAAGTCTGCAAGGAAGATATTATTATCTCAATATATGGATGAGAAAATGAGGATTAATTAATGTGCCCAGAATCCCAAAGTGATGACATGTTTGAAACTGTTGGTATGACTTCAGAACCTATATTTTAAAATATTGTGTTAGACCACCCCTTGAATGAAGACTTAAGGATATTTTTCCAAGTGTATTCTGGAGAATGTTTGTTCTTGGAGCTATTTGGGGAAAAAAGCCATGTGGTCAAATAAACCAAAGAAGGGAATCAAACTATGGCCCTCAGGCAATTCATAATGCAGTTTAACATATGAGAGACTCTGAGGAGTGTTGCAATAAAGAAACTTTTCATAAATTATTTGACCACCAAATTGTTTCCCTCTGCAAGTACCCTTTAACACTTCAAGAAGCTAGGGAAGCTTCACTATTGTGTCAAGGAAAACATATCTACTTGAAGCTTACAAGCTCTCATGAGTCTCTTGTCATCCACATGGATACTTTTCATTAACTTTGGTAAATTAAATTGAGACATTTTATCTGTCAGTGTTATCCTAGCCATTCCACATCCACCTGCCGGGATCTCTACCCTCCATTTCTAGACCATCTCAACCTGCATACTTGAGAAAATATGATTTTTTGCTATCTGCAAGAAATGTGGATAAAACCAAACAATATTAAATGTAAAAAGGAGCTACAACATCAAAACCGTTTTAAGGTTAAATGTCAGAAGCAAGCTTATAATGCCGATGACTAATTCTCAACGATTAAGGACTCTGTCTACTGTTGTGTCTTGCCTTTGCAACAGCCACATCAAACAGAACACGAGCAAGTAGAGAAAGGTTGCCCTCCTCCACTGAGCTCTGGCCTATAATCCTCTGATTTCATTCTGGAACTCTGACTTTCTCTCTGCCTTTAACATTTAAGGTGGAATCTTTCAGACAAATATGATCCAACAATTATGTGTGTATTGGTTGTATTTTAAAATAGCATTGGTTATGTAAGACAGAAATCATCTTTTGACATATTCATCACATTATTCTACCTTCTTACATCTGCACTCACAGTGCAATACTGCATTTAGGTTGCTTTGAAATCATGTTTACTCACAGAAATAATTTGATTTTTAAAAGCAGAGGTAATTAGCTAAGTCCAAGATAGGTCACACTTACATATTTCCATTTGCAAAACATGAGATTCTGAGGTACATCGAGTCGGCAAGGCATGATAATGGTATCTCCATACACCGAATTTACAGTATACCATCCAAGACCTTTAGATGAAAGGAATAAAGAGAGACAGAGAAAAAAGAAAAAAATGTAAAGTGTTTCCTTGAAGTGATAACGTAAAATTCAGTTCAAAATGCATGCTTAATGAATGAAGACTATTACCTGTTATTGTTTTATCTTATATGACATACAAAAGTTATGACTAGAAAATATTTTCTACTTAAATATTAACAGTTGTTATTTTGCTACTAAGACTTTGACTAGCACACAATTCAAATTTCTAAACCCTCAATTTTGCCAGGGAATATGTAAGTAGTATATTCCAAAGGAACCCAGGAATCTGTGGGTGAATTATCTTCTTATTGTATTTCATAGAGATACATTTCACTACAGTCCATAGAAATATGAGACTATATAAAGATTAACATGTTTGAAATTCTCAAAACTAGCTTAAGATATATTTGCATTTTCCATTTAAAATATTATAAAATTTATCTTCTGGAAAATTGAAAAAACTGTTAAAAACTGATAACTAATACATATAAGACCACAACTGAATTTTATTTATAAGGGAGAAAATGAGCATGAAGATGACTTGTTTTGTAGTAGTATAAGTCAAAATACTAATTTTAATTTTGTATAAAATATTAACATGATAAGAATTTATGTTATGAACATTCTTCGTAAATTGTTTATAAGACAATTATCTCCATTTTGGGAGACAATATAATTTAAAGCAATATCTGCTACTAGGGTACAGAAAACTTTTGGGTCCATTCTAAGCATTTATTAAAAATATATAAATGATTAAAATGTGGAAAAACATTTTTGCATGTACATGCAAAATACTATTCAAATCTGTGTATAGCCTCATGAGGCTAAAAAAGACTCAGACATTTACATTGACATCTGAAATTTCTTATTTTATTTACAATGATACTTTAACATCAAGAATTTTTGCAATTGAATATTAAAATATGTCATAATTGGATATAAAATGTGATGGGCTATTTTAAACAGTAGAGGAAAAAAAAGATATTTTGTCCACCAGGTGGTGCTAAAATGTAAAGCTAAGTCAATCTGCAACACATAAATAAAACCATCTGAAGATTTTCTGAAGAAACAGAACTGGATGAATATCATCTTTCACTGTTATCCATCAATCGCAGTGTACACAAAAAGTTCATATAAGGAAAATAATTACTAACCTTTGTAAGGAAAGAAAAGGAAACAATTCCTATTTTAAAATTCTATCAGTTGAGGAAGCTACCCTTTAAACAATTTTGCCTCCGTGAACAGCAACAAAAGAACACACACTTCATGGAAGTATGCAACATAATAGCTAGTTTTCAGTATTTTTAACAAAGTTAAGATATAGAATACAAAATATTAAAAAAGTGAGAATGTGTTTTTACTTGCTTTTGAGACATTAGGTTTATGTAAACTTGCTTATTATATGTTTAGTATCATAATACAAAATTACTTCAATACTTCAAAAATTATTTATGTAACTATAATTCCTTTTAACTTCAAACATTCAAAAAACATATTACTATAAATGAAGAAATTTTCTATTCAGTCTTGTTAAAATAAAAAAATAATGAGGAGTTAGACAAGTGACTGCAGACATGTAAACTAATAATATTTAGGAAATTGCTTTAGTGCATCATTACAGTACTTGTTCTCTGTGATATTTGTCTCTCAAATGTAGAATTTCTACCATGTATTTGAAGACTTGTGCATACATCACACAGATGCAGGTCTGCCAAGCCAAGGACACAATTTTGTATTTTGTTTGTTCATCAGCTTATAGCAAGGGACTTTAATATGTAATAATTTTGAGAATATCTGTCTCTATACCTTAAATTATGGCAGGACATGCACCCCTGATCATCTATCTTTATGAAAGCACATCTTCCTTTGACAGCTGACAGTGCTTCCATGGTTGGCCAAGGAGTGAAAACAGTTTACAGAGCTTAGGTACCAATGAGGTGAATGAATCCTTTGCCAGGGAAAAGGAAATAAAAAAATTCTTTTTCCAAAAAATGTAATGCTTTGCCCTTTCTCACAGATCACTTTTCTTTTTTATTCCCTATAGAAACTTAATGTGCTATATATGCATCACCTTTTATAACAGATTTTAAAGCTGTATGAATATCAAGACATAGTATATTAGTATGATGATAGCACAATTGCAAAAAAGAAAGGACCATACATTTTAATTTTTGCATCTTCAGGAACAATCCCTGGCAATTAATGGGTACCTGATAAAATGATTTCCCATTTGAATACTCTGGAGTTCTTTTTATTTTGGTAATTAATATCTTTGAAAATCAGAGTTGTTGGCAACACTGGAACTTCAAAAATTCTCATTCTTACCACAGACTCTAAAGACAATCATGTATTATCTTGGATGTGTGGAGAACTAGGATTTTGTTTTTGGGTGGCAATCTGTCTTGAGGAGAAACACACAAAAAAGCAAACACATTTTATAGGAGTTCATGGGTAGAGCTATAGGAGAGAATATTCTCCTATCCCTTTCAACAGAAATTAAGGGTTACTTGTGTTCCTGATTTGCAAATGATAGTAGGGAATGTCCATTTTCTCACTTGTGATGGTGACCTTAAAGCAAAAGTTGTTTTTAAAAATATTTGAAAAGTTATGGGTTGTGTCTTTTGGTGGCAGCTCCAAATCTAAAATCAGCCAGGACAGAACTCTAAAGAGCAGAACAAACACAAGGGAAATAAGACACCTGAAACGAAGAAAGGCAGTAGGTAAGAAGCCAACAGTTACGGGCCTACGGTGGAATGAAGGATAATCACTTGGATGGCATTAGGAGCCACAATCGTGCTGTTTTAGAATCAGTTTTCAAGTTTGCTGTAATAATTAACTTCCTGCTTCTTGTAAGAGTATACTGACTCCCAGGTTCATCAATATAGAAGGACTAAAGGCCTGCATCTGTGGGAGAGCTAACATCTCTAACCCCCTAGAGATAAAGTGGCTAGAAGGACCACTGTGATTTGTTGATGGATTACGTCCAATTTCTAGAGATGTATTAATCTCTGAGATGAAGTATCAGTGAGACCGAAAGTGCTTGTCAACTCAAATGATTCTGTTTACACTTTTCGTAAAGAGTTTTTTATCTTTAAATTGCCAAGTCTGAAAACTGAGTTTAGCTTGCTAGAATTCCCTTGCAATTTTCTCCCTGTAATATTAGTTGATTAAATTATTCATGATTTTATAGCCTGGAGATTATTGGATGCTATTTCAAATATAGAATGCCTTTGGGGTCCTTCCTCAAAGAGGCTAAATGTAAAATATAAACCAAATGTGTGTGCACACAAGCATGTATGTGGTACGTGTTATGTCTATGCATATAAGCATAGGTCAAGAGACACTTCACATTGGGATAGAACCTTCTGTATTAAATAGCATATTCTGAAAATTTAGGACATTTTATGAATTATTATTTCTGTTACTATCAAATGCCCTGACAAAATAAGACATTAAAATGTGTCATACTTGGAAAGCAGTGTGTAATTTTGTTATGTATTTTTAAACAAAGGGTTACTAACCAAAAGTAAAGAACAATTGAATCAGAAAGGCAACATGGGAGAATTAAATGAAAATACAATGCGGTGGAACAGAAGAACAATCTCTTGGCCAAGTTATTATGACGTATAAAATCTCAGGCAAATGACCATGAAATACGAGCTAGTTATAGTCATGCATTTTGTTTAGCAAATGATTTGAAAGAGGCACTAAAAACGACTCTGGTAACATTTTGAACTTAGCAAAACACATTTATATTTAATTGAAATAATTAAAATATAACTTGGTCATGCTGGTGACAAATGCTTTTCCCATATAAACTAATTGTCAAGTTCAGAGAAATCATTCTTTTTGCATTGCTGGCATATAGACATTTGAACTGAGGTGTGTTAAAATTCAGAATCTGCTACCACATGTTATGCCAAAGAGCAGCAAATAGTATAGAAAATAGAATGAAAATTAGGCACATTTTTTACAGGCTATAATTTAGCATGGTTGATGATCATTTATTGCACTAACACTCTAATATCATCATCCTTAAAAGTATTTTTTGAGCTCTGTAGCTCTGTTAAGTGACATAAAAGGGTTAATTTGCAATTACGAGGGACTCAGAGCTTACGACATAAGAGTTAAATTCCAGTATCACAAACATTTTAGAAAGACTTATTTGAAAAAATGAACTGCAGTGAAAGAGGTAGGTAGAAATGAGAAGTTTAGCTTTAGAGATTACTTTCATATTTCTTTGACTGATTTTGACAGATAAACATGTTAATGCTCCTATTTGCTTCATTCATGAATCAGAACGTGTACAACTCAACTCTAACTAAAATCTGTAAATATTTTGAAACATCAGTTTATAGCAGTGTTTCTCAACCTGGTCACTACCGAGATATTGGGTCAAATAAATCTTTGTTGTAAGAGAACTGTCCTGTGCATATTATGGGATGTTTAGCGGCATCTCTATCTCTACCCATTAGATGACAGTACCACTTTTTCCCTAGCATGGCGATCAGAAAGTCTCCAGACAAGACAAATATCCCTTTGGAGGCAAAATTGCCCCCCAAACCCTATCCAGTTGAGAAATCACTGGTTCAAAACTTCAGCTATTGGCTTCTTACAGTCAATGAAACTGTGGTTTCCAATAGAGGAATTTTAAGTGAAATAGAATCTTAGTGTAGGACTAAATAATCATGGAACACAAGTGGAAAGGTGGAGACAGACATAGTGCATAATAACACTTGGTTATTATCAAATTTGCTTGCTTCATAGAAATATATTAAACCACAATAGGGTTTTGTTTTAGCAAATCTACTTCATGTACCACAATCAAGGACCTATTATACATATTATGTAAGTTTGTATAGTGTACTTTCTTAACTATATATTACACAGATATTTTATTTAATATGACAAAATATAATAGTTCTATTGATAGAGTGAAATAGTTTCTAAAACCTGAGTTTTTATGATTTAATCTAATAAGTTATTTCTTAATTCTTCTCATAAACAATTTAAGATTTTCATCATAGTCACGAGATATATGAAGTAAGTTGAATTCTAACTGAACTCCTATATATCCCTTAAAGCCTTTTTCAAAAATTATCTATTTATACATTCAGTCATGCACCAAGTAGTTAGTAGACATCTACTACTGACAAAGTTTTAGATGTGCTTTGTGGAGAAAATATAGAAATAAAATATAGAGACCTTTTCCTTAAGAAACAAGATGGAATTAGTACAAGGTACTTAATGGGTAAACCAAGTGCTGTGAGAAAAAAAAAAATCCTAGCAATGAGAATATTGGAAAAGATTTCTTGAAGAAAATTTCATTTGACATGAATACTGAATTAAGGTTGCTATGGATGGGAAGAGAGGAACTACCTCACAGGCAGAGTATATGACAAGCATTGAATGACACTTGGTTTTCTCTCTTAGGGCAAATTCAATTTTTTATTATAGTAATTTCTACAGAGCAGATTTTTTAAATCTTCATAATGAATATGTCCTAAGTCTGGCAGTTTTCCCAAATTCATAAATGCACATAAAATCTCTAATAAAATGCAATAAAATGTTAGATCTCTTTGCTTTCATCATTAACACCAGTATTTGGATTCCTTTTAGGGTCATTTTTAAATTATAAGCAAAAAACTTATTTAGAAATGATCAAAAAGCAACAGAATTGATTTAAGTTTTGAACTCTTATTTTTACTTTTTGAGAGTTGCCTTATGAATTTTAAATCAGAAAATGTACAGAATTCCACTGCATTTATTAGAATTTCTTAACTTGGGATCCATGAGGAAACTTAAGACATCTATGAGATTTCCAAAATTATTCAAAATTCTCATCAGATTTTCAAAGGTGACCTTAAATAAAAATAAAAGCTTAAAATTGTCTCTAAATTGAATAGAACTTACGGAAGAAAATTTAATGGTATCAAATTTTAAAATGCATGTTGGTCCAACACTTTCATCACTGGGAATCTATTCTACAAAAATTTTTGCATATGTGCACAGACAATTATATACAAAGATAATACAGCATTACTTTGAATACTGAAATACTGGATGAACCTAAATGTTTTATTAATACAAAATATTAAGATGGAGTGTATATCCACACAATCCTTTCCATGAACCCATTGAAAAGTGGTGAAAACCTAATATACTGTTTTTCTTTTTTTTTTTAAATATATATTTTGGTATTTTATTATTATTATTATTATTTTGAGTTGGAGTCTCACTCCGCCACCCAAGCTGGAGCACAGTGGCACACTCACCGCCACCCCAGCATCAACCTGTTGGGCTCTGGCATCCTTCCGCCTCAGCCTTCCAAGTAGCCAGAACTACAGGCGGGCACTACCATGCTTGGCTAATTTTTTTTGATTTATCTACAGATGAAGTCTTGTCAAGTTGCTCCAGCTGGTCTTGAACCTGTGGGTTCAGGCAATCCAGTCTCCTTGGCCTCCCAAAATGCTGGGATTACAGGCCGAGCCACTTGACCAGCCTGGTATTTAAATTTTTTTTTTTTTTATCATTCATTCATGTATCCGTTCACTCATGCATTGACTGCTGAGTGTCCACTCTGCTAAGTACTGTTCTAAGATGAGAGGAAAAAAGCAGTGATCAAAATAACTGCCCCCAAGAAATTTAAATTCTAGAGAGCTTTATTTATTCATGTAATTAAAAGTTTAATTTCTTTTTTTTAAAGTGGGGAAAATTATTGGTTTAGTTCCTTCACTATTCTCCAAGCTGACTGCAGGAAAAGCTACATTTTCCTCATTCTGGAATTCTTTGCAGCACCATCAAGGTTGCGGTAGCTCAGTAATAATGGGTAAACTGAAGCCCCGCTATACCACCATTGAATGGAGCTCTATACGACCAATTAGCCATATCTTTTCTTTGCATTTAACATTTCGGAAAACCATATACTCTTCTTTGATATTTTAGGGACTACAACCACAGGGTGGGAAGAGGGGAACACTGTGGTGACTAGAAATTAATATCTTAAAACTACCCCCCCTGAAAAGCTATTTTTGCTTTATAAATCTTTTAATGGGAACAGAATATAGATGGAAAAAAGCATACGAATCTAGACTCACGTTTTCAAATGTCACTGAAAGCACTTTTCTTTAGGGTTTCTTTGGTAACTGTCTTCACATTCTTTGTCTTGAAGAGACTGTGATCCCACATACTTGTCCCACAATGGGATCCCTGTGTTACCAAGTCATCATTCCTAAGTGATGAGTTTTTTACTAGGCTATGGGGTCTATGCCAACATGCTAAGGCACAGGCCCCTAAGTGTTGATAAACTTAAAGACAGTTAAGAGCCTCTCATGCTTTGTGTATGCATGTGAAAAATAGATTGAACCCCCGAATTTAGATTTTTGTATATAAAAAGAATGATATCCTATATTTTATTTTAAGTTAGATTTTCATAGGGAAGAAGAGTAAACAGGAGAAACGCTTAAGTATGTTTTTCTTTATATAGTATATTTTGCTCAATATAAAATTAAAAACATGTATTAACACTTTATGTTAGTTGAAGTTCATAAAGTCAAGTAATCTCTACTATCATACTTCTAATTATCTAGGACTTGAGGCTGTGTCTTTCAGGTGCTCATATAAGGAAAGGTCTCCAGACAATGAGTCAGTACAATGAAATAATCAGCAAGTATGATTTTCCTTCTGCTCCCTTTTCCCCTAATTCAATTTCTTGAGTTATTTTTGCATTGTCTGTATCTGGATCCTGTGAACTTCATTTGGGAACTTGCTTAACTGAAGAGGTATTAGAAAAAACTAATATTTGAACACTCCTCCATGTTAAAATAATGCAAAGAAAAGATGCATACATTTCTGTTCTGTTGCTCTGAACATTTTCTGAGCATGAAATTCCTTGTTTAACTATATAAGAGTATCAATTCTATTTAAACGGAGAAAAAATATATACTTCCCTGTGCATCTTACCACAGAAGTTGTTGTATTGAAATTGTGAACACAATTCAATTATTTCAGCAAGAAGAAGAATGGACTGCATTCATGAAAACATTATCAACAAGGAGGCAGGCACAATGCTTCACTAAAAACTTTAATTGAGTCATTTGAAGTAATGGAAATTTTTGGAATTTAGACTAGAGTTTGACTTCAGAAGGGTTCACAGTTATTGTGACATTATTAAATTTTTTTCTTCATACAATTTAATGTCATGACAACAAAAAGTTCTCTTGATTTGAGAAAATCAGAGCTGTCCTTGATAATACTACTAAACCTCCAAACAACAAATTTCTAATATTCCTCAAAATGCCTGAGAACAAATATATCACAAAGACTTTTAGCCCATAAGATCATCACTGTTTTCACAGAAAGCATCTGTTAATAACAGCTTGCACAAATTGTATTACTTTCACTTTTAAAGCAATATTCAACAGCATTAGAATTACAGACTTAGAAAATTTTATGTTCTAATTGAAGTAGTTAATTATGAGGGATAACAAGTGAATTATGATGGTTACTGAATGAGCAGAGTAGTAGATTTCTGCTTCTGAATTAGTTGAGTGATCTTGTCCAGTATGCTAGCTTCTGGTATAGTTCATAGTAAATATCTAATTGGAATAAAAAAATGTTTATATCAGTTGAAATAGCTTTTTGCTCTTTTCTTCACATGAATCCCAATTAGTATTGCCTATATCTCCTGAGGATATAGATTTGTACAATCAAACATGGTAAGTAATAAAGGTTAAAAAGCTATTTAATAGGTTTTTCCACATATTCGGTGCAGCTTGCTGGCTGATTTTCGAGACGTAGATTTGTGTAAATTCCATGCTTTTAATTGACAGCTCCCTGGAGGGGCTGCAATATAAGCTAAGGTCATAGGAAGAAAATTATGGCTTTCCGTGGCATTTTCCACTTTCTTTAAGAACTGGACTTAGCTTACTATGAGATTCAACTTTCTAGCTTTGATGAGAAAGGAAAGAGAGGAGTGGTGGTCCAAGATAAATTTTGACAGAGATGAAAAGTACAGGAAAGATATAATTTAAGAATAAAATAAAGAGTTGCATACACTTGAGAAATCAGCATAATCTGTTTACGAAGATGAAATCATCTTTCTGCCTTAAGGGATCATATATCTATCACCTCAAGGACTGAGTAACCATGGAGAACCACACCCATTGTGACTTGCCCCCGATGGCAGCTCAGCGGGATAACTCTGGAATGTATGAACTTAGACATACTGACATCTATTAATATTCTAACAATAACTTTTCATGTGTTCAATTTCTTCTGACAGTCACTATTGTTAATTGATGAGTGGGAGGAAAGGTGGGAACAAGAACAAGATAATTTAGGAAGGCAAAGAGTAGAGATACGAAGTATAGGAAGCTGTGTTGAAAGGTGGTTTTATCATTTCCAAGGGTACAAAATCTGCACCTGAAGTTGCATCCAGTTTTGAAACTTCCCATTAATCCCAAAGAGTTTAACTCTTTGAAAACTTCACCTTGTATCCCCAGAGGTTGATTGTAATTTTAAAACATCTCCTATCACAGAAACAAAGAACTGAGTATCACATGTTCTCACTCATTAGTGGACCTTGAACAATTATCATAATACTATAAGAAAGGATTGTCAGTAGTGGGAAATTGCCGAGAATGGAGGGAATGGACAGTAGTGGGATTCTGCCTGGGGAGGGAGGGCACCTCATCAACAAGGGTACCTGTATAATGAACATTTGTATACCTAACCCTGAATTGTATCCCACATCTTTAAAATAAAAAAATTTAAAAAACATTTAAAACATCTCATATTTATGCTGCAATTTAGGAAATGGTTTAATGCCCATCTCCTTCCAGAAGAATTTTTGGAAGACTAGCCATCATGAACAAGGTGGTAAAACAAAAACACTGGGTAAAAAGACCCATTTTTAAAAATTTTATTTTAAAGATATGGGGTACAAGTCAGGACTGGATACGTAAATGGCTTACGTACAGGTGAAGTTTGGGCCTCCCATTGGACCTCATTTCACCTGGATTAAGATCAGGCACCCTTTGGTTCATTTGTACACTGTGATTACACAGGAACTTGAGGATGTGGAAAGCATTATTAAACTCTACATACGAACCCCTCTCCTGAGATTATGCCTGCATTCCATTGGTTTTCCAAGTTAGCTAACATTTATGTCATATCTTACCAGCCTCTGCTTCTCATTTTCACATTCTTAATTAAGCATCAATTAAATAAATGCTTCGTTTTCTCTGTTGCTATTCAGGAAAATAAAATCTTTGGGAAGCATAGCAGACATGAAAATGCACCTCACAAACCCTCGACTGTTGAGACCCTAACTTACTAAGGACCCAACTGCTGCATTGCCTATTACATTTGTGCCAAGGTCACACTTTTCACTAAGTGCTCCCAGCTAATACCCGAGTGCAACAGGGACACTAAGTCAGGCAAGTTTCTTGGAGACAAGTGACTCCTATGAGGGCTGACTGTGACTAAAAGACACCCTGATGAGCTTTCCTTAGGCTGCACGACAGTCTAGGATGCTCTACCCAAACTTCCTGTCCACTCTCTTTCACTTGGGGTCATATTTACTTTGCAGCATAATGATTCTCTCATCACCCATCCTCCTCCTCATTTTTTTTTTCTCACATAGATGATTTTCCTAATACAATCTTTTCACACTAAATTCATTTTGACATCTGCTTCTCAGAGGATCCTGACTAACACCTGGGGAAAATTAAGCACAACATAACTATATTGACCCTCTGACATTAGTAGACTAA
>CAUYQG010028232.1:0-21368 GCA_963574415.1 Tarsius wallacei | reverse complement strand
GTTGGTCAGGCTGGTCTTGAACCTCTGGACTCAGGCAATCCTCTCATCTCGGCTTCCCAAAGGGCTGGGATTACAGGCTTGAGCCACTGCACCTGGCCTATTTCATGATTTTTCAGCACCAAAATAATGTGCCGGGCACAGGGACTCAGGCCTGTAATCCCAGCACTTTGGGAGGCCGAGGCAGGAGGACTGCTTGAGTCCAGGAGTTCGAGACCAGCCTGGGCAACATAGTGAGACCTTGTATCTAAAAAAAAAAAATAATAATAATTAGCTAGGTGTTGTGGTGGTGCATGCCTGTAGTCCCTGCTACTCAGGAGGCTGAGGTGGGAGGATCGCTTGAGCCCAGGAGGTTGAGGTTGCAGTGAGCCATGATCCTGCCACTGCACTCCAGCATGGGCAACAGAGTGAGATCCCGACTCAAAACAACAAGGAGAAACTTTGCTCCTGTAGAAAAGTCTAACTTTCCCTGTTTGCCTCAAATCTGTAATAAAGTTGCCTTGAAAACATTTCACTGAGCTATGAGTTTCAAGTAGAAAAGTTTTGCTTCCTAGGAAGAATACAAAGAGTAGAAAAAGTGTAACTTTAAATCAGCGGTATCTTTTTTTGGTTGTTGTATTAACTTTATAATTTATAATTTCTGCTTATCTTCATTTGTTACTTTGCATCCAATTTATCATATGGAATCATTTCCTTAGCCCAGGACAGCTTTCCTCCCACCTACTTCCTTTGTTCTATTATTAACAAGTATATTACATTTCTATATGGTAAGGTTCAACAATACATTATATGCATATTATTTTATGTAATTACCTTTTAAAATCAGTTCAGAGAAGAAAGGAGAAGAAATACTCTTTTACAATTCCATAATTACCTCTGGTGGTACTCTTTGCTTTTTCAGATAGATTTAAATTATTGTCAGGCTTCACTTGCTTGCAGCAAGAACTTCTTTTCATATTTCTTGTAAGGTTGATTTGCTAGCAACAAATTCTCCTGTTTTTCCAGAAAATGTCTTAATTTCACCCTATTTTTGTTGGATATAGGAATCTTGGATGGTAGGTGCTTTTGTTATTGTTGTTCATTCTAAATATGTTGTCCTTCTGGCCTCAGCTGATTCTGCTGGTAAGTCAGCGGATAATCTTACTGAGTCTTTTTTAAAAATCAGTGATCTATCACAGAAACAAAGAACAGAGTACCATATGTTCTCACTTATAAGTGGACCTTGAACAATTATAATACTGTAAGAAAGGAATTGGCAGTAGTGGCAAACTGTCAGGGGAGGGGGGTGGGATTGGTAGTTGAGGGAAACTGCTAGGGGAGGGAGGGACATACCTCATCAACAAGGATACCTGCATAATCAAC
Organism: Tarsius wallacei; assembly: GCA_963574415.1. NCBI lineage: Eukaryota > Metazoa > Chordata > Mammalia > Primates > Tarsiidae > Tarsius > Tarsius wallacei. Next base: position 20,009 of record CAUYQG010028232.1, on the reverse strand, counting down.
GTTTGTATACCTATTGTACCCCACATCTTTATAACAAAAAAAGAAAAAGAAAAGAAAAACAAAAACCAACCAAACAAACAAACAAAAACAGCAGTATTTGCACCCAAAGAATTGCTAACACCAGAATGGCATCCTTTCTACAATGGGATACAATGTTTTCTTTTTCCATTTGTTTTCTCTATCAGGAAAGTGATCCTTTCAGTTACTGTGAAGTATGAACAGTGAACAATGCCTTGAAAGGGAACGTCTGTTAGAACCATCGTGAAGTTACAGGAGAAGCCACATAAGTTGTCAGCGGTTGCTGTCTTTGGTACCCTTTCCCAGTCATGCTGGCGCCTGAATGTCAGCTTTAACTAGATTGTTTTGATTCTAGGCTCTTTAATAAAACTGATGGCACCAGGTGTGTGTGTGTGTGTGTGTGTGTGTGTGTGTGTGTGTGTGTGTGTGTGTGTGTGGTGGGGGAGAGAGACTTTCACAGTGGAGACAGTGTTCACCTTACCCCACATATGAGGGGAGACCTCCAAAAGCCCGGAATTTGTGTATTAAAAATTGTGTATTTTTTCTTATCTGTTCTCACTTCAGTCATCTTCAAAATACTCTCCATCTGATGTAATACACCTAACTGAGACGCTTTTTCCACTGCTCAAAGTCAGTTTTTGAACTCATCAATTTTGATGCCTTTGAGTGCTTCTGCCATTTTTTGTTTCACCTCTTCCACATCAGCAAAACATTTCCCTTTGAGGGACTTTTTCATCCAGAGAAACAAATAAACAAACAAAAAAAGTCACTTGGGGTGAGATTGGGTGAATAGGGAGGGTGGGACACTGGGGTCATGCCATTTTTGGTCATAAACTGCTGAACACTCAGTGCAGGTGGACAGATGCTTTGTCATGGTGGAAGAACCAGTCACCTGTTTGCCACAACTCAGGACATTTCTTCTGCAATGCAGCCTCTCATAATGCTAGCTGATACACGGATCCTGATGGGTTCCTAGAACACTCACCTAGCTGGGGATGCCTGTACTACAAAAGGCCTGCTCTCCAAAAGATAATTCTGGGTTTTTTTGCCCCCTCCCTCCCTGCTTCCCCCCCCTCCCCCCCGTAGTTCATAGAGACACTCTGGGCTCAGGTTGGTAGCCCTGGGACCAGCCTCTAAGAACATCTAGCCAAGGGCCCACTAGAGTCCTGTGAGATTCCGGGTGGATCCTTCCGGCACTCCCTAGGAAATCACTGCTGCTTCTCCCATGGCTGACACAGGGCTTTCTGTCTCTTTCCTCTGAAGTGTCTTCTCCATCTGCTGCAAAAACTCCATCTTTTCTGAGGCTTCCTGGAACTAAAGCACCTGCTGGAGTGACATCTCTTTGGGATTATGGCTTGAGAGATTTCCCCAGTCCAGAACATCAGCCGTCTCATTACCCTTCTCCACCTCGATATCTGAGGCCCATCTAGCCCTGCCCTCTTTGAACTTACAGGCAGCCTCCTGCCTCATGAGCTAAGTAAGGGCCAGAAAAAGAGGGACTCTGCCACAGCGGGGCTAAGTAGGAGGACTGGTCATGTCTAGGACTTTCCCCTTGTAGTAATTAATAGGGGAGTCTACTATGCCTGGAAAAGGGGCAGGACACATCTGTTAGTCACCATCACTCCATCATGTTTTGGGGCCTGGCATGGTAATTAACTGCTCTGTATCACACTGTGGGTCCAGCAACCTTTGTTCCATTCTTGTCATTTATACCAGGCTTTATTTTTTTCCAACTTAGATAAGAACCTGTGACAGTGTGTTTGTAAGCAAAGTTCTTTTTTGAAAAGATAAGTAATCAAGCCATGGAAAACTGATGCTAACTGATTTAAAAAAAGGAGTGATATGGGCAATGTTTATGACTTGGGTTTATATTTTGGAGTTAGAGATCAATGATCTTATCTAGAAGTTGAGGGTCACTGCCTTCACTGAGTTTGGAGAGCACCAGTGATTATCTGCTTCTTTATTTTGTTTTATTTTATTTTTAAAGTTGTGGGGTACAATTCAGGGTTAGGTATGTAAATGGTCATTGTGTAGGTAAAGTTTGGGCCTCACTTTCGTCCCCACTTCACCAGTTTGGCTTCAGACAAGGCAAGAGAGATTAAAATGCTGGTCAGTGCTTGTCATTTGCACTGCAAGGGTTGGACCCAGAACTAGAAAAGACAGCTGGGGAGGCCTATTTTATCAGATTGTACATCTTATATTCTAATCACATAGCCATTTGGAAGGAAACACACATGAACCACTTCCCATATGCCCTAAGATCTCCTTTTTTTCTTTTCCTATACAAATCACCACATGGAAAATACATAGGTACCAGTCAGACCTATGAGTACACAGGCAGTGGTGAAGGAGAAAAAGATGTGGGTTTTATTGCTGCTAAAAATAAGTAGAGTGAGCCACACCTCAAAATGACTAGGAACCATGGAGTCTAATCAGTTCGATGTTCTCTAATAAAAGCTAATGACTTCCTTCTGTTTAATTGCTTATTTATTTTTGTAGCCTTCACTTATTACTGAGGCTTAGAAGCAAAAAAATGTCTCAGGGCTTGGCTGGTAGAATATGCCACATAAAATAAGACAGTTTGAATGGAAGGAGTTTTCTAATTAAGACCTGAGAGAAAAGTGTGCCTTTTCTCATAGAAAACATAGAATACAAAAAGGAGCAACTGAAAGCATTCTGGTCCCACAGGCTGACATAAGCATACTTCAGCTTATTATTGAAGAGTTTAAATACAGTTATGAAAGCTAAAGTCTACTTTTCTGGGGGGGGGGGGGCGGTACTGTTTTTACAACCTTGCTCGGCCACCGGTGTGTCATTCCAGAATGTTCCCGTCAGCCCCAAAGAAGCCCCATCCCCGTGGGCTGTCGTGTCCCACCCACACCCTCACGAGCCCACATCCTGTCTCTGGACCATAAACGGAGTCACAGGTACTGTTTTTAATAGAACTCTGAATTATCTTTGATTCTTTTACTCCTGACTGGGCAGTTTGTACTTTTCACAGAATCAAAGTAAACATATAAAAATGTTAAAATACAAGTACTTTTTTTTTTCAGTTGTAGAATCTTCTTGTTACATTTATTCTGTGAAAAAATGTCCATGGAAAGTTAAAAATGTAGGGAAACCATGGTCACACACATTAAAACAGGCATACAAACTGGGCGTGGTTGCTCATGTCTGTAATCTCAGCACTTTGGGAGGCCAAGGTGAGAGGACTGCTGGAGGCCAGGAGTTCGAGGCCAGCCTAGGCAACCTAGCAAGTCCTGGTTTCTACAAAAATAAAAAAAGTTAGTGGGATGTGATGGTGCACTCCTGTAGTCCCAGCTACTTGGGAGGCTGAGGCAGAGGGATAGTCTGAGCCCAGAAGGTCATGACTGTGGTAAATCATGATCATGCTGCTGCCCTCCAGACTGGGCAACAGAGTAAGACCCCAACTCAAAAACAAACAAACAAACAAACAGGAATACAGAATTACTACCATATATTTTCAGTATCTTCAGAAAATTCATTGTACATGGCATATTTCAATTATGAGCTAACCATATACCTGTTTACAAATGAATATTAAATCATAATTTTTAGAACTGAAAATCTGGTGCACGAGGCTGACTCTTTATGACTGCTGTAGCATTCTTGTTTTGGAAGGTACCATGGTTTGGTCTGTAATGATGGGACTATGTATGACTTGAACAGAAAAGGGGCTGACGCTTGTGTCCAATGTAGAACTGTGTTCCACTTTAAAGTTCACATATGCGACACTAGGGAAGAACAAAAAGAAAAAATGAATAGACGACATCTATGAGAAAAGATAAAAGGAGGTGGGATGGTTCGGCTCACAGACAAGAAGGTTAAATAGGAGGTTCAGTCTTATGAAGCCTCTAGCATTTTGTTTTCTCTCTTGCGGTGGGCACTTTATCTTTGCATTGCTGTGTGTCTTTAAGGAGGCAGGTTGTGACAACTCAACCACGCTGTGACATGCAGTGCCAAAAACAATGGGCCCTTAACCTGCAAGAGTAGATCTAAAGTAAGCTACTCGCTTGAATAATGATTTTTGTAGTGACTTAATGGATTTCATGTCCAAATTTGTATTGTTTCATGTTCATTACCATCAGTATTACTGGATGCCTACTAAGTGCAGGGCATTGGGAGTGTTATGATGTCAGTTAGCCATCCATGTAATGAATGTATTGAGAGAATCTACAAAGTACCAACATTTATTGAGCATTTTTTGTATGTTTTGTACTTTTGTATTTTAACCCATTTAATCAATGTAATTGCCCTGCCAAGTAGATACTATTATTTTTCTTATTTTACAGATAAGGAAATTGTAGAGGCTAAATAATCAAAATAATTCCATTACTAAAAGGAGCTACATTACTTCCCTAAAGTCTCATAAACAGTAAATGGAATAACCTAGATTCAAACCCAGGCATTCTGGCTCTAGCACTAGTGCTCTTAACCTTTCAGCTATCTATATGTACGGATAATCACTTAAAACTTTGCATGCAGGATTTGATACAATGTAGGTGAGCTATAAATTAATAACACTTATGAAGATAGAACTCTGAGTTATCTCCTTAATAACCAACAATTATCCCTCCTTCCTTCCCTCCTTCCCTTCCTTCCTTCTTTTCTTAGAACCTTTGTGATTCTTACTTTCCTTGTGAGACATAGTCTTTGTATGTTTTGAAATAAAGCATCTTACCTTCTCCAGTTATTTTAAAAGGTGATGATGACTATCATTGTAAATACCGTTGAACTTTGAAGCGTTACTGACTTGGTGGCTTTGGCTCTTATCATAATGTAAAACCCAAGAAGGCATATGGATTCCAGGAGTGATAAGGCCTAGCGATAAGGCCTCAGAACATTCTTCTAGATAGAAATCCCAACATTAGGATTAATTGTGAGCTATTTAGAATCACCTACTTAGAGAGATCCTTTCTGCTTTTCTACTGTCATTGTCTGTGAACTTTGCCCATCCTGACTTTCTTGGGCTGTTAAAGTAGTGTAGCAAGGAAAAAAAATTTCAAACCATATAAAATATAAGCAAATAATATGACCATATAAGCAGATAGTTAACCAAAACAATATGTGTCTACATTTGCTGTTTGTTTCTAGAGTGAAATAAACCTTATGATTAAGTACAATGCACTTTTTACCTCTTCTCAGTCTTAATTCACTTCTCCCCCTCTTCAGAGACAAAGCTGTCACAAATCTGGTGTGCATTTTTAAAGTCTGCATCTTTATATATTTTTTCTGTTTTTATATGTAAAAACAAGCAATATGTGTTAGTATTTATAGGGGATTGGTTCCAGGCCCTTCCTCGGATACCAAAACCAACAGATGCTCGAGTCTCTGATAGAAGAGGGTGCAGTATCTGCATTTCATCTATGCTCATCCTCCCGTGTACTTTAAATAATCTCTAGATTACTTATAATATCTAACATAATGTAAATGCTATGTAAATAGTCGTTATACTGTGTTGCTTAGGGAGTAATGACAAGAAAAAGTCCATATGTTCAAGCCAGATGGAACTATTCTTTTTTTTCCCAAATATTTTTGATCCCGGTTGGTTGAGTCTATGGATGTGGAACCCACAGATACTAAGGGTGGACTGAATATAATATTCCTTTGTGATTGTTAAAGACTTTTTCATACATATTATACTTATCTTTTTGCACCTTACTTTTGTATTCAACATTACTTTATAAGATCTAACCATGATGATATATAGTTCACATATATAAAATACATTTTATTAATATATTTTCCTAACCACAGATGTAGTGAATGTTTCTAGTTTCTCTGTTTTTCAGAATTGTGTTTATAAATATCTTTGTCCTAATTTTTTATTTATATGCACATAGGAGGAAATTTTTCCAGAATACCTATATGGAAATGGACATGATGGGGAATAAGAGTATTTTCAATTTTACTGAAAATTGGCAAGTTGTTTTCCAAAATAGCTAACGTAATTTACACTTCCATTGTAAGTGTATGAAAATTCTTGTTTCTCCAATGGTATTCAGATTTTTAAGATTTTTATTAATCTGATAGATGTAAAATGGTGTCTCAGAAACTGACTTCATTTTAAAGTGAATATAAATATACTACACGATTAGCACTATAATAACTACAAAGTATTAAGACGTGAGAAATTAGAATTTAAATTCCCTCTTGCTCTGATTTTTCTATGCTTTACATTTTCTATAAACATCTATAAATGACTATTCAGCTAGAAGCAACAAGTAAACAATCTGGCATAACATTTAAAAAATTTTCCGGGCTGGACATGATGGCTCAACCCTGTAATCCCAGCACTTTGGGAGGCCAAGGTGAGAGGATTGCCTGAGCTCAGGGGTTTGAGACCAGCCTGGGCAGCTTGGTGAGACCTCATCTCTACAGTAAATAAAAAAATTAGCCGGGCATGGCAGCATGTGCCTGTAGTTCTGGCTACTTGGAAGGCTGACGTGGAAGGATCGCTGAAGCCCAGCAGGTGGACGCTGGGGTGGCTGTGAGTGTGCCACTGCACTCCAGCCTGGGCGATGGAGTGAGACTCCAACACACACACACACACACAAAAGTTTCCAGATGAAATAAAATCAAATATGTTCATTTTAGAAATACTGGAAAATGCAGCATGCAGTAAAGAGGAAAATGGAAATCACCTATAACTCCTCCACCCAAAATGAGCACTGACAAGATTGTCTGATGTCTTCTACGTGAATGAATACATGGAAAGACTGGTTTCTTTTTCTCACAAAATTGGTGTCATGATCATATTCTTTTATAATCTATATTTTCAGTGGAACACATACTGTAAACATTTCCCAAATCATTAAATCTCTTAAAAACATGGTCTGCATACTTCTCCATCAGATGAAGGTAATGTATTTTACGTAATGAATTTGCTAGTGTTAGACATTTCTGCTTTTCCTTTAGGATAAATTCCTAGAAGTGGCATTTCAGGGTTAAAGGGTATAAATGATTCAAAAAGAGGATTCAGCAAACTTTTTCCGCAAAGGGCCAGAGAATAAATATTTTAGCCTTTGTGAGACAGATGGTCTCTATCGTAGCTTTTGTAATATGAAAGTAGCTATTGTAATATGCAAATGAATGAGCCTGGCTGTGTCCCGATTACGTTTTAGTATGGACACTGAATTTGAATTTTGTTTAATTCTCTTATATCACAAAAACTTATTATTCCTTTGATCTTTTTTTCAGTCATTTAAAGAATGTAAAAATCATCCTGAGCTCGTGGGTTGTACGAAAACAGTGGTGGCCATGGGTTTGTCAGATATCTTAATTGCAGATTCTAACAGATTATCAGAACCGGATGAAGCCTTGGAATGAATTAGAACAATTTCTTCCCTTTAAATATAAAAAGAATGAGAGTGTCAAAAATTGACCATGTTTTCTGCATTATTCATGGAGACAAAGGACATCAATATACTGAATCAGAAGAGAATAATTTTATCACCGATTGATGAAAAAAACAACTCCCAAACACTTAAAAGGATGTTTAAACTAGGTAAAAGGCACACAGAATTTCTCTGTTATTTCTTTACAATTACATGTAAATCTACAATTATCTCCAGAAAAATTTCAATTAAAAATAAAGATATATTTGAGCTAATGAAAATCAAATTTTCTAGAAACCACATCCTGCCCCAGGAAGAAATCAGGAAAAATATTTCCTTCAAAATAAGATTTTAAAATGTCTAATTAGTAATCATTTAATTTCTTGATATAGAAACCCATGTTACAGGCTGTAAAAGTTAACCCCATTGATGCCAAATACCAATGACAGTACCAGATTCACACCCCCTTGGAGATAAGTGGGCCAGAGAACTTTGCAATAACTCAGGTCACTGCCCTTTGTATAAAGTCTGTTAAGAAAAGTTTTACAGCTAATTCTTGTTGGTGAGGATAAGCCTGGTAAACGAAGGCCACTGCCAGGATTCTCTGTGCTGTGATCCCTGTCAACTGTCATGACAGTACTTTGCACTGCACCCTGTGGCCATCTTCATTCCATGTGGCAAAGTTAGAGAAGATTCTTCAGTCCTTGTGGAAATACATTCATGCCTACAGTGGGGCACATCCCAGTCATAAACCACCTGCAATGGAAATAAAATACCACATGTCTCTTTGCTTTTGGTAAGTCTCCGTAGAAGTCATATACCTAGATCGGATCTCCAAATGGCCTTATATTTTGGAATTTTAAAATAATATACCAGAGTAGCATGTACAAAAGGAACACTTCTTCATATATTGGCTAGAGAGTCTCACAGTTTCCTGGAGACTAAAAATTGATTTAAGAATTTATTGATTATTCAGCTAGGTGCAGTGACTCATGCCCGTAATCTCAGCATTTTGGGAGGCTGAGATAGGAGGATAACTTGAGTCCAGAAGTTTGAGACCAGCTTGGGCAACATAGTGATACCTTGTCTCCATAAAAAAATCTAAAAATTAGCCGAGCCTAAAGTCCCAGCTACTTGGGAGGCTGAGGAGGAAGGATTGATTGACCCAGGAGGTCAAGGCTACAGTGAGTCATGATGTGTGACTGCACTCCAGAGTGAGACCCCTACTCCAAAAAATATACAATGTATTTTATATAAAAATATATTTTTATATAAAACATATTATATATTTTTACATTAGATATATTTTAAATATTATATATCTTTATAATATTATAAAATAAAATATATTGCTGTCCCATTGCTGCCAGGATTAAAAACAAAAACTTGAACCCACCTGCAAGGCCCTCTTCTGTTTCCCTCCACTTGCCAGGCGTCCCAAAGCGTCTGTGACTCACCACCTTGGCCTTCTCTTAGGGAATACCTCCCCCGCCCTCCACACTCCTGGTTAACTCCTATTTGTACTCCAGGACCCAGGTCAACACTGTTTCTTTAGGGAGGCATTTTTGCATCCCCGGACAGGTTGAAGCCCCCTATTACATGCTCTGTAGGTGTCATATATATCCCTCTTGGAGCCCTTCTCTCAATTCTATTTAAGTAGCGAAAATAGATAATTACACAATTATTTGCTTTATGGCTGCCCACTCCCATCAGTGACCTCCACATTCTTATTTGTAGCTACATCTTCCAGAATTCTCGTATGGAGCAGGAATTCAACAAATATGGGTTGAACTGATTAACTAATAAAAGTAATCTAAATCCAATTTGGCCAAACTCCATAATTAACTGAACTTTCTTCCTTTGTCATTCATATGTTTATATATATATATATATATAAGTTATAATGTTTATATGTATATGGGGGGACCCCCCAAAATTGGAATTATCTTTTGGAGGGTGAGCCCCTTGTAGTACTAGGTAAGTGTTCTAGGGACCCATTGGCATCAGTATACCAGCTAGCATTGTTATGAGATGCTGCGTTTGGCTTCAGTGAATTATTTTGAAGATTCTTTCAATGCATTTGCCCATTTCATGATGGGAACTTACAAGCATACCTGTCTACACGGCGCTGAGTATTCAGCAGTTTTTGACTAAAAACATGAGCCCTGTGCCCCACCCTCTCTATTCGCCCAATCTCACCCTAAGTGACTTTATTTTGTTTCCCCAGATTAAAAAAGTCCTCAAAGGGAAATGAAGTGAAAGAGGTGAAACAAAAAGCAGAAGCACTGAAAGGCATCAAAATTGACGAGTTCAAAAACTATTTTGAGCAGTGGAAAAAGCATCTCAATAGGTGTATTGCATTAAATCGAGAGTACTTTGAGGGTGACTGAAGTTTAAACATGTAAGAATAAATACACAATTTTAAATAAATAAATTCCAGGTTTTGGGAAGTCTCCCACATATATATTTTATATATATATATTAAGTATTTTATATGTATTTTTTATTTTTTGAGTTAGGGTCTCACTCTGTCACCCAGGCTGGAGTGCAGTGGGACAATTATGGCCCACTGCAGCCTCCAACTCCTGAGCTCAGGCCATCCCGAGTAGCTGGGACTACCAGTGTGTACCACCATGCCCAGCTAATTGATTCTTTTTGTGGAGACGAGGTCTTACTGTGTTGCCCAGGCTGGTCCTGATCTCCTGGCCTCCAGTGATTCTCCCACCTTGGCCTCCTAAAGTGCTAGATTATAGGCATGAGCATCTGGCCTGTTGGTCATATATTTGAGTGTTAAAATTGGAATGGTAGATTTTTAATCTTCCAAAGACAGTAGTAGGCTGAGAGGATTAAAGGAAGGGTGACTCTTGAACTGTCCTCCACCTTAGACCTTTGGTGTTAAATATATTTCAGAGTTTTGGGGTGCCTTCTTTGAGTTAGGGTCTTATGAGAAAACCACAGCTCAAACCTCTCCCCAATAGAAATTACCTTTATTCTGTGGCTAGGACCACTTGTACAGTGGAGCTGACAGATACAATGGAGAAAAACTCCAAGATGCCAATGTCTTGTCGGGCAATAAGTACATGAGAGAAAAGTGGAAAAGGGGGAACCTCAAGTTGCACAGTGTGAATCCGGCTTTTATTTCATTAGCTCAGGAATACATGTTCTAGGAGCAGCTGCATTCTCTTGGCTTCTGGTCTAAGGTAATGATGTCAACAGACGTTAATCAAGGAGAGATGCTCCTGTTAATTAGGTAATGAATGGGACCTTGCCATGCTTTATATTGAATTAGTCTAATTTCCAGAGCAGAAGAGTTACTTTCTGACTCGCTCACTTTCAGAGTCCAGACGATGGAAACAGGAAGAAATAGAAAAAATGTGTGTCCTCTCTAAATGCGACTGCAATTCCTGGTGGTTCGCACACACGTGCTGGCTCGGTTTTTAAGAGTCCAGCCCAGAATGCTCCTCAGTCTGGGTTTGTCTGGTGTTTCCTCACAGTTAGATTCAGAACATTTTTTGGTGGAAATTCTGTATAGATGATGGCAGGAGACATGCGATGTCATTTTGTTCTCTATCTCCCAGCGCCCCACTATCCACACTTTATTTGTTTATGAGTCAGGGTCTCACTCTGTCACCCAGATTGGAGTGCAGTAGCATGATCACGGCACACCGCTGCCTTGACCTCCTGGGTTCAGGTGATCCTTCCGCCTCAGCCTCCTGAGTAGCTGGGACAACAGGCACTTGTCACCATGCCTGGCTGATTTTTAAAATTTATTTGGTAGAAATGAGGTCTTGCTATGTTGCCTAGGCTGGTCTTGAACTCCTGAGCTTAGACAATCTTCTCACCTTGGTCTTCCAAAGTGCTGGAATTACAGACGTAAGCCACTGTGCCTGGCCTTATACCCACACTTTAAAATAGACAACACTCAGGCAGTTCTGTAAGACTAAGACCTTGGAAATCCCCTCCATCCTTCCTTCTTTATTTTCAGCAGAAAATGATATTTAGGCTTGGACTCTAAGTCACCTCTTTGGGTCACTCATTCCCTGCTTCTCCCATGCATATATGAAATATTCATGTTAATAAACTTCTGTTTTTCTCTCTTGTTAATCTGTGTTTTGTTACAAGGATCTTACTCTTGAATCTTGAAGGGAGGGACAGATTTTTTTTCTCCTCTATGAATTCAAATGGCAGCTTTGAGTCTTTATGTGCTGACCAGGCCAGACAGTCAAATGTCTTGTTTATTTCTGAATAAACTAAAATGTGGGCTCACCATTATTTGGCGTTTTCAATTAAACTCCATAAACTTTGGCTAGATCCCCGGGACATGCTCACCATAAAGACCCCAAGGTACTTTTAAAGACCCCCCCCGCCCCCGAACATGGAGCTTATAATTTGTTTTGAAGAATTGTCCAAGGTTTGCAGATGGGAAAAAGTTTTATGAGAAAAGAAATATAGCTGGGCTCAGTGGCTCAGCCTGTAATCCCGCGCCTTTGGGAGGCTGAGGTGAGTGGATTGCCTGAGCCCGTGGGTTCAAGACCCGCCTGGGCAACTTGGCGAGACCTCATCTCTACAATAAATAAAAAAAAAATTAGCCGGGCGTGGTAGCACGCGCCTGTAGTTCCAGCTACTTGGAAGGCTGAGGCGGAAGGAGCGCCGGAGCCCAGCAGGTCGAGGCTGCGGTGGCTGGGAGCAGCCACTGCACTCCAGTCTAGGCGACAGTGAGACTCCAACTCAAAAAAAAAAAAGAAAGATACAACAACAGATGGACATCTCAATATACAACAGCTTTCTTGTTAACAATGATGTCATTTGCATTCATTCACACACATGATTATTGAGCCAAGCACTGCTCTAAGTACTGAGTTATGGCTGTAACGAAACTGGCAAACCCTCAATCTCCTCTTACTATAACAAAACATTTCCCTCTTTTTAAAAAAGTAAATGTTTGTGGCAGATTAAAAAATGTTTCCTGGGCAACCCCTTCGGGTCCCCTCCCACTGTGGAAGCTTTTCTGTCCTCTCAATAAATCCTGCTTTCTCACTTAAAAAAAAAAAGTTTTCCTTTGAAAATGCATCATTGCTATTTCTGTACTTACAGAGATAAGTAAGCACATAGGAAAAAAATCCCTGGAAGGGTATGTGAGAAAGTTGATGCTGATGATCTGTTCCCTCACGGGAAGGCAGTGGTTTCAATGTTCATACACACATTTCTTTGTGTTTTCTATGTGCTTCCATGTTTTTATGTAACCATCAACTTGTTATAACCATGAATTTCTATTAATTTTGTTATGTGAAAGACAAAAATCCGGGCTCTCAAGAATTCTGCTGCAGGTGAGGGCTCCAAAGCCCCAAGTGAGCTGGCCAGGGGCTGAGTGGTGTGAAATAAAGGAAAACCCTGGTATTCACTAGGGAGAGCAAGAGCTGTGTGTGTGTGTGTGTGTGTGTGTGTGTGTGTGTGTGTGTGTGTGTGCTGAGTCTCTAGTCTCACCTATCACCCAGGTTACAGTGCAATGGCATGATCATGGTTCACGGCAGTCTTAACCTCCTGGGCTCAGATGATCCTCCTGCCTTAGCCTCCCAAATTGCTGAAACTACAGGCATGCACCACCACACCTGGATAATTTTTTGAGTTTTTGTAGAGACAAAGTCTCACTATGTTGTCTAGGCTGGTCTTGAACTCTGGGCTCAAGCAGTCCTCCTGCCTTGCCCTCTCAATATGCTGAGATTATAGGCATGAGCCACTGTGCTTGGCATGAGTGTGTTTTAAAATTGTCTTTAGCTTTATCTTTGTTGAACCACTGAAGGCATGAAGGTACTCTGGTTTAGCTGTGGATTTGCTCATTTTCTTTATTTGAACTGTGATCTTATCTTTGAAGATACCTTGTTCAACATGTGTGTGTGTGAAGGAGCTACCTTGAGCCCCTGCACTGCACCTGGCCCTGAGCTAGGTGCTGGAGTGTGTGGTGCTGATGCCTGGGCTCTGCCTTCATAGGGCTTCCATTCCAGGATAGGAGACTGTCAAGCAACAACCTCAAGTCTCAGAGGGCTTGTGCGTAAGGTTCTTTACCTGTTCCAAAGAAGTCTCCCAGAGGTCCGACAGGGGAAGATGTGGACGGGGGCTTAAAAAGACATCTATAATGTCAAAAATTAGGCTAAGCATAAACTCAGCCTTTGCACAGTTAAAAAATTCCCTTCCTGGAAATTGGCAACAGCACCTGCTGGCTAGGTTAAACTGTTTAACAGCTTTTTTTCACTTCTGTGAACCCCGCTAGCATTGCTTGAAAAGTACCTAGGCCTCCAGGATGTTGTGGTTTGACCCACTTGGAAAGTCCCATTGTAGTTTTGCCCCATTTAAGCAAGCCCCTACAGCAAATGGGGGCCCTTGCTGTGGGACTTGCATGTCTAGCAGGCAAGTGGCCACCGGCTGACTCTTGGCTAATAAACCTCTCCTTTTTATAACTTGTACTTTTTGTGTTGGTGTCTGTGAATTAATCGCTCGGTCTCTATTTCATTTGAGGGCTCATCTGGGATATCCGAGAGCTTAATTCCCAGCCCCAATCACCAGTTGACCTTGTGGGTTTGCATACCTGTGAACCTCAGTGTTCGTTGGGTCTGGTGAGTCTGTGAACTCGCAAACGGCTAATTGTCATCTCTGGCAGACTCACAACGTCCCCAGAGCCCTCTGAGAGGTGAGTCAAGTTCCTGTTCTGTTTGTGCGCACTTCTGGTTGGACCCATAGGAAAGCTGGACGCAGCACTAATTCCTGGGTCTGAGGTCCCAGTGAGACGTCACTGGGCCCTCCGGCGTTGCCCTCAGGCAGTCAGGTCTATCTGTTCAGTTTGTGTTATTGTCTTTACTTGTTCAGTGTTAGTCACTGTTGTGTTTGTCATTGCTATCGATATTATGGGGCATCAGTAGTCTAAGCCTGACACCCCTCTGCAATTGGTTTTGTGCCACTTCAAGGATTTCCAAGAAGTGGCACAGCAGTCGGGTTATCAGGTAAACCAAGGAAACCTAACCATCTTTTTTTCCCTCGAATGGCCCACATTTCCTAATTGCAGTTGGCCACTGGAGGGGACCTTCAACCCTGTGATAGTGGGGAAGGCCCAACAGTTTGTCTATCGATGCCACCTGGACCAGATCCCGTACATCACTGTCTGGTACCTCCTGGTAATGCAGCAGCCATCATGGATGAAGAAAGCCAAAAAGGAAGCTAATTCTTCTTGTGTTTTAGCCCCCCACCAGAGGATGATGAAATTCTCCCACCCTACTCTACATCTGAGTGGGAGCAGGGGGCCCACAAGGAGTCACTCACAAGGAGTGGGTCCTCATATCAGCCCCTTTATCCCTCTCTTCTCCATGCATCTCCCAAGGGCCCAACCACCCCTGATAAACTGACTAGCCCTGACTCGTCTTCGGGGAACTCAGGACCACAAACTTCCACAGCCCTCCCCCTGAGACAGGCCCTGGGGCTAGACACGGGAGGTTCGGGAGGCCAGCCCTTTATGGTTTATGTCTCTTTCTCTACTAGTGATCTTTACAACTGGAAGCACCAAAATCCGGCATTCTCTGAAAAACCTCAGAGCTTCATAGGCCTTTTAGAAACTATGTTCTTCACCCACCAGCCCACTTGGGGTGACTGCCAACAGCTCCTCCAAGCCCTTTTTACTGCAGAGGAAAGAGAATGAATCCATCAGGAGGCAAGGAAATTGATCCTGGGACCGGATGGCAGACTGGCAGAGCAGGACCGTGTGGACAGTGTCTTCCCCACTGAGAGGCCTAATTGGAACTCGAACACCAATCACGGAGAGTCTCACCACCTATCACCAGATTTTAATGGGGGGTCTCCGGGCCCCTGCCAAGTGGCCCACAAATTTGTCTGAGGTAAATAAGGTAACTCAGGGCCCACAGGAATCTCCCATGGCTTTTCTGGAATGCCTTATTATGGAGGCCTATCAGACGTATACTCCCATAGACCCAGAGGCTCCAGAAAATTGGAGGGCTTTAGTTATAGCCTTTGTCTCCCAGTTGGCCCCTGATGTAAGAAAGAAATTGCAGAAAATTGAAAGATTTGAAGGGAAAAGTTTATCAGAATTAACTGAGGTAGCCCAGAAGGTCTATAATAATAGGGACTTGCTTGAAGACCAATAAACCAAAAAGATGGTCAAAGTAGTAGCAGCAACTTTACAGGAAGTTAAACCCAAGCAGCCAACAGAGAAAAGAGGAACTAGCACTGGACGAAAAACTCCACTAGCAAAAAATCAATGCACCTACTGTAAAAAAAAATTGGGCACTGGGTAAAACACTGCCCAAACAGGCCACCCCAACCACAAGAGTGCCCTCCAGGGGGTGCCCACTGAAATCTACTCCTGTGCTTCAATTACAAACTGACTGATGGAGCCGGGGCTCTTTCAATTCCCCCCCGGAGCCTAGGGTGAAACTTATGGTGAGGGGAAGCCCTGTTCACTTCTTAGTGGACATAGGGGCTGAGCATTCAGTTTTCCATAAGTACAATGGCCTGCTTGAGAATAAGCATTCCTTGGTTCAGGGGGCAACTGGGACTCAATTATGCCCCTGGACCACCGAAAGATCAATAAATTTGGGAAAAGGGGAAGTAACTCATTCATTTCTAATAATGCCAGACTGCCCATACCCACTCCTGGGATGTGATCTCTTACACAAGCTTAAGGCCAACATTTTGAGGAAACCACGGCAGCAGTAAGCCTAAACCCACCAGGGCATCAAAAATTCTTGTTACTTTTCCCCTAAGTAAGGAATACGTGTTAACAGAAGGTGGGGCTCCTCTTGACTCTTCAAACACCATACTACTGGCTCAGCTGCAGACTGAGTTTCCCCAAGTCTGGGCTGAATTAAACTCCCCTGGGCTGGCATCCCATCAACCGCCAGTTGTTGTACAGCTCAAAAGTCAGGCAACACCCATTAGGGTAAAACAGTACCCTATATCCCCAGAGGTCCCAAAAGGCATAGCAATCCACATCCAGCGTCTCCGGGAAGCTGAAATCCTAGGGCTGTACCACTCATCCTGAAAAATCCCGCTTCTTCCTGTCAAAAAGGCAGGCACGGGAGACTACCTCCCTGTCCAGGACCTCAGTGAGGTCAACAGGCAAGTGGAGGATATCCATCCCACAGTCCCCAACCCGTACACCCTCCTCAGTGGGTTAACTCTGGAGAGGCAGGTATACACTGTCCTGGACCTTAAGGATGCCTTTTTCAGCATCCCATTGACTAAGCAGAGGCAACCCTTGTTTGCCTTTGAATGGACAGATCCTTAAAAAGGGGAAAATGGCCAGTTAACCTGGACATGGCTTCCACAAGGATTTAAAAACTCTCCCACGCTGTTCGATGAAGCTCTCCGCCAAGACCTCCAAGCTTTCTGGCAATAGCACCCTGAAGTGACTCTGCTACAGTATGTAGATAATCTGTTAATTGCAGCCACATCAGAAGGTGAGTGCCTTCGTGCCACCAGTCACCTGCTTAAAGAACTTCAGACTCTGGGGTATCAGGTGTCAGCAAAAAAGGCTCAGCTCTGTATAACTGTAGCCACATACCTTGGGTATAACCTCAAAGGAGGTGAAAGATCCCTGACTGCCCAGCACATTCGGGCTATAGCAGGCATCCCGGCCCCAGGAAGCAAAAGGCAGGTCTGGGAATTCTTGGGAGCTGTAGGATACTGCTGACTATGGATCCCTAAGTTTGCTGAACTCATAAAACCCCTCTATGAAATAGCCAAGGGACCAGAGGCTAATTTTAAATGGACACTGGAGAGAAGCAAAGCTTTCCAAGCCCTTAAAAAATGCCCTGGTCTCAGCTCCGGCCCTGGCCTTGCCAGATATTGAAAAACCTTTCCACCTTTATGTGGATGAAAGACAAGGTATCACCTGGGGGCTCCTAACCCAAAAGCTCAGGCCATGGAACAGGCCGGCCGCCTACCTGTCAAAAAAACTGGACCTGGTAGCCTCGGGCGGCCACCCTGCTTGTGGGTTATAGCAGCCACTGCCATGTTAGTAAAGGACTCAGACAAGCTAACATTGGAGCAGAATCTGACTTTCACGGCCACACATGCAGTGGAGTCTTTACTCCGAGGGGCCCCTGACAAATGGATGCCGAATGCCTGAATAACCCATTATCAAGCGCTGCTTTTAGATCAATTCTGCATCAAGTTCCAGCATACGCCCAACTTAAACCTCGCAACTTTGCTATTGGAAGAAAGTCCCACAGGGCCACCGCATTGATGTTATGAAACAACTGAGTTCCAGAAGCTGTGCTGGGACTTAACCGATGTCCCAAGAACAAACCCCGACCTAACGCTTTTCTCGGATGGCAGCAGTTTCATCCAGAATGGGGTAAGGTATGCAGGGGCAGCGGTGGTCACTCTACAGGGAATATTTGGGCTGAGCCTCTTCCGCAGAGAACATCGGCCCAAAAAGCAGAACTGATTGCTCTAACTGAGGCCCTAAAAGCAGGTGAAGGAAACGTTGTCAACATCTACACTGACAGCAGGTACGTGTTTGTAACTGCACATGTTCATGGGACAATTTACAGGGATTGGAGATTGCTCACTGCAGAGGGGAAAACTATAAAAAATAAAGCAGAGGTCTTAGACCTCCTGGCAGCAATATGGGCCCCCAAACAAGTCTCCATCACCCATTGCCTAGGCCACCAAAAAGGAAACTCAAAAGAGGCAATAGGAAATAGAAAAGCAGATCAAACAGCCAGAGAAGCTGCTTACCACAGAACCACCTGCCTGCTGGTGCTGCCTCCTCTGGTTCTATGTGAACCACCAAAATATACAGAAGAGGACCTCCTCGCTGCACAAAAATTGCAGATAATCTCAAACCCAGACGGATGGCTTCAACTTCAGGACGGCAGAACCTTCCTCCCTCCAGTCCTCTGACAACAAATCCTAAGGCAGCTCCATGAAGGTACTCATTTGGGAAGGACAAAACTAACCAAACTTGTGAGGAAAGAATTCTATCTCCCTCATCTGGACCAACTCACCCAGGAGCTCATTCAAGGCTGCGTGTCATGCCAGCAGACTAATGATGCTAAGGTCAGTGTATCCACCCAAGGGGTTCGAGATAGGGAACTAACCTCCGGGAGACATTGGGAAATAGATTTTACAGAAGTCAAACCTGGGCAATATGGATATAAATACCTATTGGTCTTGGTAGACACCTTCTCGGGATGGGTCGAGGCATTTCCTACAAAAACTGAAACTGCTTCTGTAACAGTAAAAAAAACTCTTAAATGACATCATACCAAGATATGCTACCTATCTCAATAGGCTCAGATAATGGCCCAGCATTTACTTCTAAACTTACTGAAGGTATTGCAAAAACCTTGGGGATAAATTGGAACTTACATTGTGCTTATCATCCCCAGAGTTCAGGACAGGTAGAAAGAATGAATCGGATGCTTAAAGAGACCTTGACCAAATTAACCCTGGAGACCGGCGAAGGTTGGGTAACACTCCTTCCCTATGCCCTCTTAAGGGCCAGGTGTACCCCCTACATCAAGGGTCTAACCCTCTTCAAAATTCTGTTTGGACAGCCCCCACCGTTACTTCCAAAAATCAGACTGGAAAAAGCACTAGAACTGTCTAACCATAATTTGCTTCAGTCACTGCAGACTCTTCAAAGAGTTCAGCAAGCTGTCACTGAGACCATGCAGGCAGCCTTCCGGAAACCGGTTCTGAAACATCCACACCTGTTCCAGCCCGGTGACCAGGTCTGGATAAAACGGCACAAAGCCGAGGCCCTCACCCCAAGGTGAAAAGGGCCCCACATAGTAATCCTTACTACTCCTACAGCAGTCAAAGTCAGCGGTGTCTGCCCCCGGATTCATCATTCACAAGTAAAGGCAGCCACCACCGTGCCCCCGGAGACATGGAAAGTTGTCAGCCAGCTACTGGAGAAGATCCTCTAAAGATAAGACTTTTGTGGGCCCCAGTATCTTAATCATATTCCTTGCATACTTTCCCCAGCTTGAGGCCTATTGGCCTAACCCACATAATTCCTATACTCCAGGGAACTATTCCTGGGAACTGAGAAATACCATCACTGGGACCTTAATTGCCACCTACAGAGGAAGCGGGCAGCCTGTCTTTAATTTTGACCTTTGTAAATTATGGCCAGGTCTAACCCTCGGGGGCACACACACTGATGAATGAGGCACCTTAGCTTATGAAAAAGGACTTAAATCTGTTGGTTTTTATGCTTGCCTGGCATCGGGACCAGCCCGTTGCCACAAAGCAGGACAATACCACTGTGCTGCATGGGGGTGTGAAACTATTGCTCCTTGGAAAAACCAAGACCCATACATAAGCCTATGCAGGAGAAAGCCTGCTTCCTAAAGCAGCCAAATACAAACATGCAACCCACTTAGACTCACTATAATACTTTGAGATGCCCTCAGCATCTGCCAGGTATGGAAAATGGGTAAAATGTGGGGGCTCAGAATGTATGCTGAAGGACCTGATCCTGGCATGCTGTTTACTATTCAAAGGCAGGCCATCCCCCACATCCTAAATCCTATGGGTCCCAACAGCAACTTGATTCTCTAAAAACCTGAACCTTCTGAATGCCCCCCAACCCAACCGCCCCAGGCATCTGGTTCA
>CAUYQG010028231.1:0-12024 GCA_963574415.1 Tarsius wallacei | reverse complement strand
TTCCTACGTCATGTCAAAGAATAAAGAGTGAAAATTTGAAATTAATCAGAAAAAAATGAATGAATAAGTAAAAAAACTAAAATAAAATTTAGTATGGATTTTAGAAGCATAATAGGATAGTTTTGTCCAAAAATCACATCCACTCTTCAGTCTGAGCCATCCAGCAGTAGCAAGAAAGTATTACCACACAGTGAAAATAAACGAATGTGTCACTATTAATGATGTTCAGGGTGGAAAGGGCCCAGCCGTTCCCAGGAGCCAGGGAAGGGCGTGGCTGCATCTGCCTACTTGTCTATCCTGTGGGTGATTTTCCAGGGAAGGTGTGTAGAATCCGCCCTCCTCTGACAGGATGTGATGACCTGTGACTCGGTCCTCCCAGGAGCGGCCAAAAGTTCCTGACATTGTGACTCTGAAACAGTAGAAACTGTGTTGCAATTTTACTTCTGTGGAAAAGGGGTGTCATCTGTTTTTTTTTTTTTGAAAGCAGGGTTTATTGAGAGGACAGAAAAGCTCCCAGAGCAGGAGGAGACTCAAGGGGGTTGCCCAGGGCTGTCGTCTTCTTTTCGGCTTATTCAGATGGAGGCCCTTTTCATTTTGTTGTGCAGCAGGTAGAATAATGAATTTATTTTAGAAATGTCAGTGATGTTTTATGATGCTGCCTTTGCAGCAACATAAGAGGGACTGATTGTTAAACTGCTAATGTACAGATCTTCTCTAAGTGAATGCAAACAAATTCTGGTCCTCAAAGCCCTGCTAATATACAATGTTCAATTTTTAATTTCCAGTCCATCTTAGATTATGGGGATGAAAAACAATATTTAATCCCTCGTTAACACATGCATAAGCAGAAACTGTCATTTTCAACCAGACAATAACGGGATTATCTCAAGAACTGTCAGTTTATGTGAAAACATTATGTTGCCCAAATTTTCATAAAAATTAGCAGTGGATAATATTCAAGATCAGAGCAATGGAAAGAGAAAAATCTGCATGCATGGTAATAAATATTCATATTTGTCTGCTCGAGAGATGAAAATCTAATCAAGGGGCTATTGATGCGCTGGCTTTTTTTTTTTTTAACCAAGACGTTTCATCTAAATTGGGTTTGATATGGAAATTAGTCTCACTCAAAGTCCTCCAGGCCACGAGCAGACTGGGCTCACATGGGGCGGGGTGCCCACTTTATCAGATGTTGCTCCCAGCATATGCTGCCTCCAACAACAGCCACCAATGTTTGGGTTAACAGCGTCTCTCTCAGTTCAGCATTCTCAGAGTTTAATGCGATGGAGTGTTTGAACCTCCACCTCCCTTTTTTTAAGAAAAAAACATCATTTCATGCCAGTTAACTCCTAGCTACTGCAGGGTTAAAATTGTCTGTGTTTTTGCTTTTGTTGACAATTACCATAAATCAGAAGACACTCTGCATGGAGCTTAATGAAATATGTATGATTTTAAAAAGAAAAGATGCGAACTGCAGGATGCTGCTTTGTGTGTGTGTGTGTGTGTGTGTGTGTGTGCACGCGCACGCCTGCGTGCACTTGTGTGTCAGCATATGTGTGTGTTCCTGCTATTTTCATGAAGGTGATACTTTTCTCTGCACATCAACAGGCACTTGAAAATATGGAATTAAAGAGCTATTCAATTAGTAAACATTGGTGAACGTTAGTCACGCTGATTGCTCTGGCCTTTCTAAGGAGTCCCACCTTTCACTGTTCATGAACATTCATTAAGTCACTAACGAAGTCCCCAAGTAT
Source organism: Tarsius wallacei (assembly GCA_963574415.1). Classification (NCBI taxonomy): domain Eukaryota; kingdom Metazoa; phylum Chordata; class Mammalia; order Primates; family Tarsiidae; genus Tarsius; species Tarsius wallacei. Next base: position 10,270 of record CAUYQG010028231.1, on the reverse strand, counting down.
AGGGCTCCCTTAGACCACGGGTCATCATGTGGGGATCTTTCGGGGTGCGAAACTTTTCTGGCTCATGCTTATAAATACATAGAAAGCAAGAACAAGATCAACTCTTTCCAGCCTTAGCCAAGAAGCCAGGGCAGGCCCTTTAGAATAGCTATTACAACAGCGCAAAGTAGCCTTCTCATATATAAAAATGTTTCCTGCTTTCATAAACAGGCTTTCCTTTAGCATTATTAATTGCACTATAGAGCAGAATGCTTAGATAAAGTTATATCTTGACATTATGTTCCTGTCATATATTTTCCCTTCGCCTTGACCCCTGAGTCAAGCAGAGCTGATTACGGAGCCAAGTTCACCCACTCGGAGCTGGGGCTTTCCCGCCAAGTCCAGTGCCACATTAGATATTGGCTCTTACGTGGCTAAGGAGTTAACACGACCCACCAGGACATCATGGCCCACGTTTCAGGAGAACACATTCCTCCTCGAAGTCAGGTTTGTTGTGTCCCTAGAGCCTTCTGCCAGCCACTGCCTCCTGCTGGCTCCTGGGATGCTCCCAGCACACATCTGTGCTGACATTGTCCCCACGTGGCATGCTGGCACCGTGCCCAGGCAGCTGTCCCAACCTTTTCTCCCGAGAAATTCCTCCGTCCTGGAATGTGGGGACTCGTGTGAAGTCCCCTTAGAGCACCCACTCCCGTTGCAGCCCAACTTCTCCTCACATTTGGGGGGTGGCGCTGCTTCTCTCAGCCCAGAGGATACCCTGGCTGGTGCCTATGACATTAAGTGCCTTCTCACGTTCCTATGGCCATGTGTACGTCTTTCCGGGAGAAATGTCTTGTTAGGTCCTGTATTCATAAGGGAAACTGTTAAGTAACTGGGATTACCTGTGGTGTTATTAATATCTGACTGTATTTTTTTCAGGGAAAGAGATCGTTCACCACAGCAAAATATAGTATTAGGATTAAGACACACCTACCACAGAGTTCCAGGGATGGATTCCATCCCAGGATCACTACTTGTTAATTCAGCCTTCTCAGTGCTGAGAATCTGTTTCCAGAGGAAGCTCTGTCTTCAGGGTCAACCCCTTTCACTGTCCCTCAGAGACCAAGGCAGCAGAAGACTCAACATAAATAGCAAGTGTGTTTCCACAATGGGAAAGACAAAAAATGGGCTTTCTGATGAGCTCCCTTGGATATTGGTCAGTGTAAAGGCACTGGTGTAAGAACGAGGCTCTGGGAAGGCTGCGTAGGTGTAGGATGGCAGTGGACATTAATGGTCTTAAGGAAGGAATAGAAAATTCTGACTACTGTCAAAAGGAACTTTAGCAGATGCTTCCCCAGAGAAACAGCCAGAACTCACTTCAGTCCCTGAGGGTGTGGCAATGGCCACAGGCAGAGCCAGTCCTGCTGACAGTTGTCCAGGCAGTTCTGTGCTTTACTTCTTAGGGATGGCTGGAGGGTCTCAGTCTCTCTTAGCCTCCCCCATTGTAAAGCCTAAATTGCTGCTGTCATTGCAGCCACTAGGGGTCAGACTTACACATCTCTTACCCCTAGTTCACGGGATCCTAAAATTAGGATGCCTAAATCCTTAAGTTGCTAGGAATTTGCCAGGATTTAAAGGATAGGGAAGGGGGAAAAAGATGTGAAGACAAGATAGAAAAATAGACAAATTGGAAGTGTCTGGAAATATTTGTCTTTGGAGTCACCCTGTCTGCCAGAATTAAGACTTCTGAGACTGCACTTCAAAAGACCCCACATGGAAAGGTGCGAGCAAAGACTTATTTTCTAATATTGGCATCTGAATTGGAGTCCTCTATTGCCACCACATCAGAAGGTTGACACACGACCTTGAGCAAGGTCATCAGAAATTGCTGATATAGATTTACCATCTCCTGCTATAAATACTGGAAGCTGATGGGCAGAATCCTCTCAATAACTCCCTCAGTTCCCATTTAAAGCCTATAAACTTTCGAGTTTTCTCTTGTTTGAAGAACTAGTCCCCAACAGGCTCCCAGGAGAGCACTGTCCAGACCATTTCCAAGCCCTTTTCAGGGAAACTTTGCAGCACAACTCAGTGTCCCCACAATAACTAGCTAAGTCAAGGTCACAAGCACAACTTCTTCCTCCTGCAAAAGGGTTGTCCAAAGTAATACATCTAGCCAGTGTGCTCTGTTTATCTGTGAGTGTGTGTGGTATGTACATGAGTGTGTCTACGTGTGTGTATGATGTGTGTATGCACACATGTGGATCTGTGCATGCGTTTGCATATCCATGTGTACACGTTTGCACACGTATGCCTATGCATGTGTACATGTGTGCCTGCATGTGTGTGTGTGCGTGTGTGTGTGTGTGTGTGCCTGTGTTACTCCACTGCCTACAAGCAAACCCCAGCTCTAGCCTATGCTGCTGGTGGACAACACTGTCCTCTCTGCGTTTCCCCACTTCTCCCCAGATGCTGGCGTTCTGTCTCTTGATCCTGTCAGAAGTTCCCTGAGGAGCCGTCCTGAAATCATAGTTTTACTTGGGGGGAAAAGGAACCTTTCTTGTGAGTGTGTCCAGCTGGCAGGAGGGATGCTGTGGGCTGGGTGGGAGAGGGGAGAAACGTGAGCAGAAGCAGAGAGGAGGTGGGGGATAGAGGAGGCAGGGGGGTGCAGAAAGCCAGCACTGGGTCAGGTGCAAGAGGATTCGTGTCTACCTTACCTGCAGGTGCCACATCAGAATGGCGTGATGGGTGGGTGAGGCCAGGTAGAGCGCTTTGCACCCCAGACTCAGGGACTGTGGTCTGTTTTGTAGGCCATGGGGAGCCATGGAATATCGGCGGGGGGAGGAAGCTGAGAGGAAAGCCTAGCGGCAGCCTGTGAACAATTCTAGCACCTTCCGCAGGACAAGGCTGGAACTAGGGGGAATAGCAGAGAGGTCAGAATAGTTGAGGGTATCCCTGAGTGGATGGGTGGCAGGATTTGAAGATGAGGGATGGGTGTGATGCATTCGCACAGGGCTGTGCTGAGCTGGCTGCCTGATTCTGTGAGGCCCGGATAACTCTTCCTGGGACTGCTCAGTGAGTAGGCTTTTATAGGAGTTGTGGGGGTCAACCTAGAGTCCTCAAAGTCAGTGGAGACAGGAAACAACATTGAATGGGTCCCAAAGCCCCTTAGTCTCTGGCCCGTGGCATGGTGTCCCTCCCTAGCCTCCTCCAAGAGCCCTCTGCTGGACTCCTCTCCCAAGATTGTGTGAGAGTTGCCCTCTCCTTCCATCCCTAACCCAAAGCCCACCCCAGGGCGCACAGCTACAGGATGGCGCTGTCTCCTCCTGGCGCCACCATGCAATAATGTGTCCTCATTATGAATGCCCCACCCTCCACCCCCCACAAGGCTTTTGATTCCTCCGATATAAAACTCAAGTGCCAGACTGAAAAGTGTCCCAAGAAACCAGGGCCAGGGCCACCTGGGAAAACCAGCGCTCCCAGAGAGGGGATTCGACAAAGGGGACCCATGCAGGGGAGCTGGGTGTCACAGAAAGGGAGCAGCAAACAGGACCTACACCCACAAAGACCTGTCCCCCCTCCACCCTCCAAGAGGCCAAGGGAGCTCTCAGAGGAGGAGGACTGCTCCACTGAGAAGGGTGTGGGCTGGGGACCTTGGGGGCCCCTGTGCCTGCAACCTGGTTGGACAGTCAGCTTGGGAGGAAGAACACCTTTTAGTTGTACCAGGATGCATCAGAGAGTACACAGAGAAGCAAGACTCAATCATGTGGTCCTTGGGCCTCGAAAACAGCTGTGAGGGCATGGTGTGAGGATGGACACTGGGCATGCATGGCAACATCCCGTGTGCTGAAATCAAGTGCAAGAGTGTGTGTGTGTGTGTGTGTGTGTGTGTAGGTAGGTATTTAGATGTGTGTGAATGTGTGGGTGTGTGTGTGCATTTGTATATGTGTGTGGGTATTTAGGTGTGTGTGTGTGAGTATATGTGAGTGTATGTATATGTGTGTGACACTGGAGAATATATGTGTATGTATGTGTGCATGTGTGTCAGGAGAATTTTAACCCTATGGCGTACTAGTTTATAATAGGGAAACAATCCCCAGTGAAATAATATTGTAGCTCAAGAACTTAGAATTAATCAAAACAAAAGGAGGGTGAGGTCATGCCAGCACATCATGGCTTCTCTCCAGGGATCTGGAGGCGATGTCGGCACATGGAGACGGGAGCCGCCTGCAGGCAGGCACTCTCGGGTGCCTCCCGCATCACAGCCAAGGTGAACAGGAGTTTTCTAGTCTGATTTAGAAGGAGTGTTTGGCTCTCACATCTTACCAGTTCTCTCCGAGGTCATCCCTGCCCTTTCCCGTAAGCAGAACAGCCCAACTCCTTTCAGCTGGTGTTTTTATGCATCGGCCCAGGTCAGCATCACCTGGAGGGCTTGTGAACACACGGGATGCCAGCCCACCCAGAGCTTCTGATTCTGGGGGTCTGAGATAAGGCCTAAGAATCTGCTTTTCTTTTTTTATTTTTATTTTTTGAGTTGGAGTCTCACTCTGTCGCCCAGAGTGGAGGGCAGTAGCCGCTCCCGGCCACCGCAGCCTCGACCTGCTGGGCTCCAGTGATCCTTCCACCTCAGCCTTCCAAGGAGCTGGAACTACAGGCGTGTGCCACCATGCCCGGCTGATTTTTTGATTTATTGTAGAGATGAGGTCTTGCCAAGTTGCCCAGGCAGGTCTCAAACCCGCGGGCTCAGGCAATCCACTCACCTCAGCCTCCCAAAGCATGGGATTACAGGCTGAGCCACTGAGCCCAGCTAGAATCTGCTTTTCTAATAAGCTTCCTGGGATGTGCTGGTCAGGAGACCCAGTGTGAGAACCACTGCTCTGAGCAGATGTCTTCCCAGGTGAGATCAGAGGGAAGATTGGTGCCTAGTTTAGAGCTGTTAGCTTAGAGGCTCTGGGAGCCAGCCTCCTTCTAAGGAAGCCCAGGCGGCCACAGAGCATATGGAGAGAACAGCTCATTGCCCAAAGCCCCTGCCTGTCAGCACTGGAAGAGCCCCCAGGTAGGGGACATTCTCGATGTTTTAGAGTCAGGCTGTTTAATTCCTACATCCCTAACCACAAAAGGCAACCTATCTTCAGGGTCTCATGGGGAAATCAACAGCAAAACTCCCTAGGAAACAGATGAGTGTGGCATGCAACTGACCACACACCACAAAAGGCTCTCCCTGGGTCATTCAAGGGACCGAAGGAGGGGATGCCAGTGTGGGATGCTGGTGGGAGACCACTGCCAGCTCTTGGCCTCCAGAAATGGGGACCTGGTGGCTCACCCCACCCTCCCTAGGTACTCCTTTGAGTTCACCCAACACTTGGTATAGTCATCAGGTTTATGACACAAGAAGGGTCTGCAAAAACTTCATGGATAAAGCATATTATGGAAAAACTAAGGATTTCCATATTGTTTTGCACCAAAACTTTTACTAACTTGTTATATAACATGTCCGAGCAGGGTCTAGATTGAGACTAGAAGGATAAGACATCAGCTTGAAAAAAGCCCCAATCAGAGCAACAAAAATTCTGCTACAATCAAAGCAAGAAAAAAAGCATCAAATTTATGGTGAAAGCTTGGGTGGAAGAATGGTGCACTCACTGATGCCTTATAAAAACTGCATGGAGATGATGCCCCAAAGACATCAGCAGTTTACAAATGGATAACTCATTTTAGAATGATGTTGAGGATGAAGACTGCAGTGGCAGAGCATCAACATAAATTTTTTGAGGACAAAAAATTCATTTTGTTCATTGCCTAATTGAAGAGGACCAATGATCAACAGCAGAAAAAATAGCCAGTACCACAGACATCTCGACTGGTTTAGCTTATACAATTCTGACAGAAAAGTTAAAATTAAGCAAATTTTCCACTTGATGATTGTCAAAGCTGTGCACCCAGATCAGTTGCAGGCAATAGCAGTGCTTTCCATGGAAATTTCAAATAAGTGGAATCAAGATCCTGAAGCATTTCCTGGAAGAATTATAACAGGAGATGAAGCATGGATTTACCAGTACAATCCTAAAGACAATGCACAATCAAAGCAATGGCCACTGAGAGGCAGACGTGGCCCAACAAAAGTAGCCAGATCAAGAGCGAAGGCAACAGTTTTTTGGAGCGCTCAAGGCCTTTTGCTTACTGACTCTCTGGAGGGCCAAAGAACAATAATGTGTTCTTATTATGAGAGTGTTTTGAAAAATGTTAGTCAAAGCTTTAGCAAACAAACACCCAGGAAAGTTTCACCAGAGGGTCCTTCTCCACCACAACAATGCTCCTTCTCATCAAACAGGGGCAATTTTTGTGAGAGTTTGTATAGGAAATTGTTAGGCTCCTTCTGACTTCTCTTTGTTTCTTAATCTTAAAAGAAAGAAAACAACTTTAAAGGACACCTATGTTTTGGAGATCTTTTTTCTGTTAATAATATGAAAAAGTCTGTGTTGACATGGTTAAATTCCCAGGACCCTCAGTTCTCTAGAGATGGGCTAAATGGCTGATATCATCTCTTACAAAAGTATCTTGAAACTGAATATCAGGGCAACCCTCTTGGGTTTCCTTCCACTGTGGGAGCTTTTCTGTCCTCTTAATAGATCTTGCTTTCACAAAAACAAAACAAAACAACAACAACAACAACAGCAAAACTGAATACCACCTGTTCTTACTCCTAAGCGGGCCCTGATCACTGCTCACCTGAGCACAAGGGTGGGATCAGCAGACTCTGGACATTGCGAAGGATGGACGGAAGGAGGTAGGGGGCACATGGCATTATACTGGGTACCTGGTCCACTATCGGGGGTGAGAGGTCCTGCTAGAAGCCCAAACTTCACCTGCATGCAACTTATGTAGTAAATTCTCACTTGGACTCCACAACTCTAAATTAAACATGTAAACAAATAAAATAAAAGTTTAAGTAGCAAAGTATTCCAAATTTTTAAGGAAGTGTCTTGAATTTGATGCAGCTTATTTTGAGAAATAAAGCTTATATTTTTAAATTTTATCTTTTAATTCCATTTTCCATAAACTTTTTAAAATTCCCTCATATTTGTCTACTAAGAAAAATATGTCAACTTTTTTCCTTTACTTTAGCGCTAAGCATAGGGCTGTAGAACTCTCATCAAATAAAACCATTTATGGGAATTTTATTTACAAGGAGATCAAGTGAGTGATTTGGAGTCTGTACCACCACCCCTCCCCACCCACCCTTAGCTGAGGCTCTGAGGTCCTTCCCAAACCTCCCAGCATCAAGGAGTCCATGCTAGGAGGTCCCGCAAAGCACCTAAGCACATGCCTAGGGCCCCAGCAAAGTCAAGGTACCAGGAACTGTTTGTAGAAAGAGCGTGGTATTGCAAATAAAAACAGTTTGGCATCAAGGGAAAAATCAGAACTGTGACTTCCTCACGCCCATTTTAAAACTTGACATACACATTTTGAATTACATGAGGCAGGGCATTTCAGAGATGTTGAGGAATCCCGAATTGTGATCCCATAGGCCTTTATAAGTCTCCATCTAGTCCTACATGGAGCCAACTCCAAAAATGACTGTTGTGATGAGAATGGTGGAGGAAGTGGAAGCGGTCTGGCTTTACCATTGATGCCCCGGCAAAGCTGAGCTGGTCTTGCAGTGCTGCTGGCCTCGGTTTCCATGTCTGAGATGCCATCTGAGAGGACCTGGCAGAACTCTTCCAAGTCGAGCATTCACCAGGGTAGGAGCCATGTGTGTCTGGAGCGTGCAGCTCAGCGTGTGCTCAGGACATGTGACCCGTGCATCTCTGTACCAATTGGCGGGAGGGCAAAGGAGCAAGTGAGTGCCCGTCTCTGTCATCTCCGGGACGCAGAGCTCTTCTGCTGGGCAGTCCTCAGACTGGAAATGAAGTCTTTCTCCATGTGCCTTATATTTTTTATCCTTTAAAAAAATCCAGTCAGTTCTTGAAGTTGGTAGTTTTTCCAAATTAAACCAGGGGACCTGTGGGTGAGCAGTGCTGACATTGGCACATGTACACACATACACACACTCATATGCACACATACATACACCCACGGTACGCATGCCCTGCTGTTCTAAACACTGTGTGCATCCCTCAGCTCTTGCAATGACAACCATGAGGTCAGCAGGATTGCCCAGTCAGGCGCCGTCCTCCCCTGAGTGGTGAGGTCAGGGTCTGCATCCACACAGTCTGGCCTGAGTCCCAGCCTCACCCCGTATGCTCCACTCAGGGCTGGTCTCCTCCAGACGTGGTTTGATCCAGAGACAAGGGCTTCTTCCCAAAGGCTGAGGCCTGGAGACGGCGCCCTGCAAAGATCCAGTGTCCCGGCCTCCTGAGTTCATCTCAGAGATGATGGAAACAGGCTCTGACAGGAAAACTCATCACCCACTATCTCCAGGCTCCAGGCGGCCTGCAGAGAGGCGGTTCAGATGGGCCGCCGGCTCCCGGCCCACCCTCCTCCTCAGACAGGAGCCAGTTACCACTGCAGCACCAGGCTGTTGGGGCCGTATGGAAGGGAACTCTTCCTGCCAAGCCCTGCTCAGTTTACTGTTTTGGAGGCGCTGCCTAAGGTGTGTGCTGCCTCTTGCCTGCTTTGCTCAGGACACAGGTGTGCTTCGGCCTTTCTCAGAAGAATTCCATTTTGTAACTTCAATAGGGATTGCCACTGTGCCGTGGATGGCCCTGGACGCAGTGGTGCTGTCTTCATTGTTCTGCTTTCGTGGACTCTGTGGGCATTCTCGGGGACACCTCCACTGCCCCCTGCACCCCTTTACTAGCAGGCTGGGGGGGGCTGGGCCTGAGGCAGCTGAGGGTTAGGTCCTCTCTCAGGCCTTGTGGAAGGAAGAGGTGGGCTCCCTGCACTGGGTTTCAGAAGGGCCGGTGCCCTTTTTGCCTGCATGAGTGCTAATGCGTGGACTTTTTCAGTCTTCGTCAGTTTTATGTTTTTGAGGTTTACTCATGTTGATTTGTGTGAATCTAGTTCACTCTTTTTACCCTGGTATCATCTTTTGATTTGAATCCAAGCCACAGTCTATGTATGGGTGCCCGGCGTGAGCACTCGGGCGTTCCCATGGTGTTACCAGCAGGTTGGTGCCACATGTCTCTTGGGTACACAGGCTGCCTCAGAGGAGACCCCAGAACGTTGGAGTGAGCACAGGGGGCAAGGCTGGGACTCAGGCCAGACTGCGTGGATGACCTGACCTCACCACTCAGGAGAGGACAGCACCTGTCTGTGTCTCAGCCCCACCTCTGTGACTGGGCAATGCTGCTGACCCCTCGAGGTTGTCATCGCAAGGGCTGAGGGATGCACACTGTGCTTCGAACAGCATGGCGTGAGCACAGTATGTGTGTGTGTGTGTGTGTGTGTGAATATGAATATGGGTGTGTGTATATGTGGATACATAGGCAAATGTGTATAAAATATGTGCATGAGGGGGGGACCCCAGAAAAGCAAAATTAGTTTTTGGAGTGCAGGCCCCTTGTAGTATTGGCTTCCCTACTAGGTGAGTGCGCTAGGAACCCAATTTCATGATGGGCGGTTTATAAGGGCACCTGCTCACACCAAGCTAAGTGTTCAGCAGTTTTGACCAAAACCAATCCCCACCCTCCCTGTTCACCCGGTCTTGCCCCAGACGGCTTTTCCTTTTGTTTCTTTGGAGGACCAAGTCCTCAAAGGGAAGCATTTTGCTGATGTGGAAGAGGTGAAACAAAAGACGGCAGAGGTACTCAAGGGCGTCAGAATCAAAGCATTCAGAAACTGTTAAGCAGTGGGAAGAGCGTCTCGATAGGTGTACTGCCTCCGACGGAGCGTGCCTTGAAACTGACTGATGTTTTCACATGTGAGAATAAATATACAATGTTTTATCAATAAATACTGAGTTTTTGAGGTGCCCCCCCATGTGCATGAGTGTATGTGTGCCTATAGGTACATGTTATGTGTGTACATATGTACATGTGTGTATAGAAGTATGTATATACATGTGTGTATGTGTGTAAGTGTGTATACATGTGTGCATATAGGTGTATGTGTATACATATGCACATGCTGTATGTGTGTATAAGTAGGTGCACATGTTCATGTGGGTATATGGGTATACACATATACGCGTGTGCATATGTAATTACATGTATGCACATGTGTATGTAATTGTGGGTGTGTGCATAGGTGTACATGTGTGCATGTGTATATATAATTATGTGTATGTGCATGTGTATGTGTATATGTGTTTACATGTGTACCTATGGGTATGTGTGTATGTGTATATAGGCAC
>CAUYQG010028222.1:0-11742 GCA_963574415.1 Tarsius wallacei | reverse complement strand
ATCTTTTTTGTCTGTTCTACTCTGTTTTATCTATCTGCCTTAATTACATTAACTTTCTAGAATGTTTGATATATTTTGCTTAAATTCTTTTTTATATATTCAATATTTTTTATTATGATATTTTGGGGTACAGTTAAGGATTAGTTATACAAATATGCTTCGTTCAGGCACCCTTGTTGATAAGAGGTGTCTCCCCATCCCCAGACAGATATTTACTACCATTAATCCCATCTCCCTACCCCTCCCCCCCGTAGTTTCCCACCACTGTCAGTCATTTTCTTATGGTAATACGTTGGATGATCAAGGTCCACTATATGAGTTAGAACATGTGATACTAAGTTCTTTGTTTCTGTGAGAGGTCACTCAGTATTATAGACTAGTTCCATCCAGGTTGCTGCAAAATTCATGATTTTGTTCTTTTTTATGGCTGCATAGTATTCCATTGTGCATATGTACCACATTTTTAAAATCCAGTCCTCTTTTGATGGACAGCATGATTGCTTCCAGGTTCTTGCTATTGTGAACAGTGCTGCGACAAACATACGTGTGCAGATATCTTTTTTATAGAGTGATTTGAGTTCTTCAGGGTATATTCCCAGTAGAGGGATTGTGGGGTCATATGGTAGGTTGAAATTTAGAGCTTTTAGGAATCGCCACACTGCTTTCCACAGAGGTTGCACTAGTTTACACTCCCACCAACAGTGCAGAAGTGTTCCCTTTTCGCCACACCCTCTCCAGCAAATGTTATTTTTTGAGTTATTGATAATTGCCATTCTGACTGGTGTTAGGTGGTATCTCAGGGTGGTTTTGATAAGCTTTATTCTTTTTCTTCAAAATTACCATTCCTCTTTTTGAGCCCTTTAAATTTTTCTGTATATTTTAAAATCAGCTTATAAATTTCTAAAAAGAAAAATACTTTCAGGATTTTGTTTGGGAATGTTTTTAATCTATAGATCGGTTCAACCAGAATTGACATGTTTTTATACTTAGTGTTTCAATTCATTAATATAGTGTATGCCCTTCTATTTCCTTAGTCATCTTTAATTTTTCCTACTAGTATTTTGAAGGTTTATTGTAATGTTCTTGGGTGGTGGTCATCAGATCTTTTCCTATGTAGTTGATGCCACTAAATAGTTTTACTTTTACTATTCATCTTCTATTTCATTGATATATAGTAATGCAATTGGCTTTTGAGAACAGAACATAGATAAACTGAGCAGGTTTATTTTTAAAATCCAATAGTTTCCCTTTAATTTTCAACATATGTAATCATATTATTGCAAATAATGATCATGTCCGTTATTGATCTTCAATCCATATGTCTTCTATGTTTTTTATTGAACTTCTTGCATTGACTGGTACCTTCATTACAATGCTGAATAAAAATGATAATAACTGGCAGTCTTATTTCATTCCTGACCTTGAAGAAAAATGTTCAATATCATCACATTAAATGAGATATTTTATATAAGCATTTTATAGATAATATTTTTCAGTTTACAAGGTAACTCTGAAATTGAGTTAATACTATTTTATGTATTAGTTTTTCATTTATGTTTATGAGAGTGATCAGTCTGTATTACTCCCTTCTTTTAATGCTCAGTATTTGTGTCAAAGTATTGTTAACCTTGTACAAGTACTTGGTCTCTCTCTCTCTCTCTCTCTCTCTCTCTCTCTCTCTCTCTCTCTCTCAAAATATTCTTTTGGAAAGTTTATACAAGATTGGTGTTTTTTTCCCCAATTATTTGTAACTATCCACCAATGAAGCTATTTGTCTTGATGTTTTTTGTGGAAAAATTCTTAATACTGGATTCAATTTATTTATAAGCTTTTTGAAGATTTTTATATTTTTCTTTTGCCAATTTTGTTAGGATATTTTTGCCCTTACTTCTAAACATGTTTCAATTTCTCCCATTAAACTAATGAAACTTACCATTTTTTCCCCATAATTTATTCTCCTTATATATCTCCCTCATAGATAATTAATCAAGAAAAATATATTTACTCTGTGTCTCAACTTATTCAATTTATGGTAAGCCCAATCAACTAATATCTAGAACAGTTTTTATAATTGTCATTAATTATGTACACACTGCTAAATCCAACAGGCATTTTAGTTGGTACTTACATACTCATGCAACTTCTTAGAAAATATTTAATTCTGTTAAACACATTTTTCTTTCCTTGAATGGCTCTCTCACCTTTTAGTCCATGACTTGACACTCTTTATTTTCTTTCTGTCTAGAAGTTTCTCATTTAATTATTTTGTACTTCATTTTTCCACCAGGAAGTTAAATTTGGGGATTCCTCCCAGGGCCTTTGTTTATTTACCTCCATATAACCTTTCCCTAATAGAATTCATTTATAATAATAACTTTGATTATCATCTGTTATTGATTACTCATAAATATATGTCTTTAGCTCAGAGTTTCTTAACTTCGGCATTATTGACATTTTGAGCCAGGTAATCTTTTGTAGTGGTGTGCAGCCCCAAGAATTGTAGAAAGTACTAGCACTGCGGGCCTCTACCCACTAGATGCCAGTAGTATCCCTACTCAGTACACGTTAGTAAGACTTCTCTCCCAATTGTGACTACAAAAAATGACCTGTGAGAGAAATTTCTCATCAGCAGTTTCATGTTGACATTATGTATATACTCTATCTAGGAAGAAAACCATTGTATGTCTTGTCCCATTTCTCTGAATATGGCCCTATAGCTACAGATTTCAAGCACTTTCGTTTTGCATTGTGTGTGGGATTTTTGGTAATTGAATCTTGAGTCTCTCTTATCATCACACATTTTAACTTTACCATTGTGGCTTATGCTACTACCTCTAGAGCTAAAACTGAATACAGGATCATGTTTCTATCAATGAATGAGTTAATTAAAAAATGTCTTCTCAAGGGGATGTTATACACTGGTTTTTAAAGTCTCAAGCCAAAGTTAGTTAAATAAAGTTTATGTAACTAAAAAAGGTAGAACCAACTTGAACCCATTATGGGAATGGGTCGTGAGTATTGTGCCCAAATGATTATTCTACCTATTGTTTCTTCTTGGGTCTTTGGTCATGAATGAAACTAAAAGCAGCCTAGAGAGAAATACAACCTAGGGTCATTGATCAAGAACTACCTATTGATGTTTGGCACAGAACTGACACACTGATACTCTGTAGCTGCATAGAACTTTGCTAGGTCTGAAATTTAAACCTCCCACTTTTACTTGTGGTTAATAAGCAAAATAAAGCCAGCCAAATTATCTCACTCATCAGTGTCTAAAAGCTTGTATATACCATGCCTGTTTTGAGGTAAACCTGATGTGACAAAAGTAATTTTAGTCAATTTAAGTCAAGGGGGCTGACATAAAACATACTCTTGTCCGGGTCAAGTAAGATGACTTATACACAAGTCTGCAGTAAATTTTTTTGTGTGTCTTCATGTGACTTTCAACAGCTAAAAGGTAACCATTGAATTGTAAAAAGAGCATCAGCAAGCTGTGGAAACCACCAACCATATAATCTGTCAAACATAAGAACAGGGATCACCCTTACTAAAGCCTAAGGCTCAGTACACGAACCAGGATCAGACCAGAATTCTTATATACTATTAGGTTGGCCTTCAAAGGCTGGTCCTCATTTCCGACATTCTTAATACTTGCACACAGATTTTTGATTTGGGGTTTAGAAAGCTATTGAGTGATAATCCTCTTTTCTTCCTGAATTCAGAACCAATTGAGCAAGACGAAACAGAAGTTAAGGAAATATAAATGAAACAACCACACTTGCTACAGATAAAAAGCAGACTGGAAGATGTGGTGTTGAACACTCCCTGAATTAAACATACCCTAACCCATTAATCCCTTTCATTAAAGAAGTTCAGTTTGCCTCTAAGTCTAATATTGCTCAACTTAGAACTTGGGGGAGCTGAGAATACATTTGTTCAGTTAACGTGCTGGATCCTTAAAGAGAATATTGAACAAAGCCAAATATGCTCATTTATATTTCCAAGGAATAGAAATCTTGAGCAAAATGACACAGAAACAAAAGGAGAGGTAAGTTTGTTGATTTAGCTGTGGTGTTCCAGTGAGCTCAATCCTGAATTTCTAGCTAAGATCTCTGTTACTTTCAGAGAGCTGTTTCCCTGGTTTCAACCTTACCCCAAATCTTGGTGACCTGCTTTCTCTCCAGATTTAACAATAGCTGATAAGAATTTTTATGTTGTTCATAGCTGATTTAGTTACTTGCAACAAAATAAGCCTATCCATGTGTTTTGTTTTGATTGTTGTTTTGATGGTTATCTTTTTAATCCATTTAAAAATCTCTTTAATAAATGCTGTGAATTGAGGTTCTAAGTTTATATTTTTAAAGTAACTAAATGGTTTTCTCAACACTAGTTATTAAATATTTCTTATCTATGCACAACTTTATAAAAGATTTTAAAGGAATATACTACTGATATCTATGCTTGGAATTTGGTGTCTATAATGATGTAGTTGAAGATATAGAAAATAAGTTTGGTCTCTGAGAAACTGAAACTATATTATCTAATGAATTAGACCATAAATCTATGAAAATGTAAAGCCATTTGAAAGAGACAAGATTTTTTTCATGTGTTTAATCTTTTTTAATGTATTAGATGAATAAAATTCTAAAGAAAATTTGGAAGGGTGCTTGCTTAGTTATAAAGTACAGAATAAGTAGAGTCATTGAAGCAAACTTATACAACGTATACTCACATATTGTTCAGATACAAGAAAAGTTTTGTCACTGGATTAAATGCATTTTTGCTTCCAAAGGTAAGACTACTACTTTGGTGGGAAGGCACATGTTGGCCTATATCCAACAGAGTAGAGGCAAAAACTTTCAAATATTTCTAATCTCTTGCAAGAGCAAATCAATAATAAACATTTCAAATTCAGTTTCTCAGACCAAAATTGTTCTTATATCCTGCTCATCATCAACACACTTCTGAATAAAATGAGACCACAGTGTCTGCCCTCAAAGAGGGAATTCATGGAGCAGGAGGATTTTAACCACTCTCATTCTCTGATGTAGTGATTTCTCCTTATAAATAAAATAATTTTTTATTGTGATTTGTCTTTTTATCCATCTTGAATAAGTAGAAAGAAGGTGCTGGCCATATTCATTAAAGAAAATTAAAAGTTTATTGTAAACTAAAATTCCATACTGTACTTAATGTTAATCTGATAAATCCAAGGCACTGTTTAAAAAGGAGTAGATTCTATAGCATGAAAACCTAATTGAGTAGCTATCTTGTACAGAATGCTCAGATTGAGTCATTCTCCTAAGAAAACATATTCTCTCACCTTCAAGTGATTTCTGTGTAAAATAATATTTCTAAATTATTTTTTCTGCTCTATTGATATCCATTTGCAACAATTTCAAACTGATTGATTTTTTAAAGATAATTTTATACTTTTTGACATTTTATTTAGAAATTTTTGATTTTTTTCTGGTTATTTCTCTTCAGAGACATGAGAACATGACAAAATGATTAAACTGAAATTTTGACAAAAACTTGCTTACTACTACAAAATCATTTGAATAAAATCAAATATAACTAATCATCAGTTGCTCATAAGAGTTCTCATAATGAATATGAACACATAAAGTATCTCTTCATTCATTTCAGTCTTATTATTTGTCTCTCCAAATGAAGATAAACTATGTGAAATTTCATAGTTTCTTGATATTGGTCTGAAAATTTTTATTTAAAAACATTCTAAGATAATGTGTGTTGTGTAATGAGGCTATTTAACTGGTTATTGTTGCTGATATGCTAGATAGCTATCAATTTTTGTGTATTTATTTATCAGTAATCAAAAAATTCCCTCTCATTAATTTTAGTTTTTTTAGTGTATTCTTTGAGGTATTCACATGCAAATAGATGCAGTTTTATCTATTCCTGTTTGATAATAGCACCTCAGTTTTATGTGTTATTGTGTTGTTCAGTTTTTTCAAGTATTTTGCATACTGAGATAATAAATGACCAGCAATGGTTTAAGAATTTTTAAAAATTATTTTTTAAAATGTGATTTTCTCTAACATTTTACTGTTAATTAAGTTTTCTCTTAAAGAAATTTAAATAAATAATTCCTTCCTTAAAATAGCTCTAAATATCTTCCATCATGTTTTCATTGTTCTGTGTATAAATTAAGGTCCTTTGTAGAATTCTAATGAAAAGTTACAATACTATAGCATTATTTTTTCTTTAAAAAAAATTTATGTTAGGGCTGGGTTTGGTAGTCTTTTAATCCCAGCCCTTCAGAGGATTGCTTGAGACCAAGAGTTTGAGACCAATCTTGGTAATAGTGAAACCTTGTCTCTATAAAAAAATTATAAAAATTAGCCAGGCATGGTGGTGGACACCTCTAGCCCCAGCTACTTGGGAGACTGAAGTGGAAGGATTGTCAGAGCCCAAGAAGCTGTGACTGTGGTGAGCCGTGATTATGCCACTGCACTCCAGCCTGGGCAACAGAGTGAAACCCCAACTCAAAAAAGAAAAAAAAAAAAAGTCATGTCATGTCAGTGATATTTTCAAACATTTTATATGGAAACAAATTTTCAAACATGTCAGAAAATAGAACAATGTAATGAGGCAGCATGTACCTAATATTTAGATTGAAGAATTAAAATTATTTTGCCATATTTGATTTGTTTATTGTTTGTATGCATTTTAATCAAATCCAAGCCAAATTACATTTTGCTTCTACATGCATCTCTAATAAACAATCACATTTTAATACATAATTTGGACCACATATTTCTAAATAAAAAATAACTTTTAAATGCAGTGAGGTAAATTACAGTCATTACTAACAGTGCTTAGTTAAAAAAAAGGCAACCCATTAGATTCCCTGTACAGCGATGCTTGAAATAATATAATTTTCTCTGCCAAGAAATACTAACCAACCAAAAGAACCTACCAGGATTAAAAAACTCAAAGTGGTTACATAAAGACTTGAAATAAGTAGAGTATTATGGAAATTCTACCCAACTTTGCAAACTAATGATTCACCTGCAAAGGTGGGAAATGGGTAAAGATATTACATTCGGGGTTCACTTTGAAATTTCTGGTTTTCAAGTAACAACATTATTTTATCACAGAAAATCTATTTTATATAAAAATATGCCATACAAGTTGCTTCCGTAATAAATACTGAATTATAGAGACTAAACTATGCTAAAGTAAAAATAAACTAAAAAACCTCAGTACTTTAATGCAAACTGATGTAAGTCAGATGTTTTACAAAAAGAAAATGCCAGATCAGCCTCACTCAAGAATATACATATTAAAGTATAACAGATTAGGAACACATGTAATTTATTTTTTGGAAGTAA
This sequence comes from Tarsius wallacei, assembly GCA_963574415.1. Classification (NCBI taxonomy): domain Eukaryota; kingdom Metazoa; phylum Chordata; class Mammalia; order Primates; family Tarsiidae; genus Tarsius; species Tarsius wallacei. Next base: position 4,384 of record CAUYQG010028222.1, on the reverse strand, counting down.
AATTGATATAACAGGCAATGAACAATAAAATTTAATATAGTAACTGACTAAAGTAGAAAAATTGCAGGATAATCTCAACAGAGGAAGACAAAAGTATGGAAGCAGATTTGTTGCATATCAGGAAATAGCAGGTTTTACCTTGTTTTTATTATCTCATGATAGACTAGGAGCCCTAAAGCCACAAGGCTAAAAAAAACCATTCTTACCAATCCTTCTCTTATGAAAGCTCAAAAAAATTTTTTTATTTAAACACAAGCAGGAAATAGCAGTTATTATGCTCAGGGAAGACAGACAGGAGCTAAACTGGAGAAATTGTTAGCATAATAGTGTTTTCCCCTGATGCAATCATCTGTTGATTGCCTTGGGCATATACCATGAAATTCTAGATCTATTATTATAATGAAGAATTATATGATTGTGGAGGTCAATGCTAACATTTTTGCTTACTGTGCTTCATAAATAATATATATTTTTTATTTTAAAGGATCCAATTATATATTTCCAGATATGCTGCTGTATCTGAATTAGAAGTAGAATCCCTATCAATATTATTTGAAGTTAGACTTTACTTTTGCTCTTAAAAAATAGAAGTCCAACTTTATAGCAAACACTGAAAGCAACAACCTTGAATCATACCCCACAATTTTAAAATAAAAAATTTAAAAGTTAAAAAAAAAAAGATAGCAACAGTGGAGTTTGACATGCCTAGAAATACCTTTCTTACTGGTTGGACATTGTATTTATCTTCTGCTGAAAGGTCTGAATTCGCCATTTAAAAGCCACTGAACGGTCAACAAGAGTTTCACAATCAAAAGAGAGCTGAAAGGTATTAAAAATTACCATTTTGTCTGTACCTCTAATTTCTCTAATGGGACTTATTGGGTAGCCTTATCCACACAATAAACACGAAATCCCAGTGGCATATGACACTCAGATCTCCAGAGTGGCCGAAATGTGGCTGACTGACTTAAACTACACACTGTGGTTTATCACTGTTGATAGGTTGGCTGGACTGCTGGGCTCCATACATTTTATTTGATCAACTGAGTAAATGAGCACATTTTTCTCAAAACAATGGCAGCACAGAAAAATATAATGGAAAATAAACAAGATTCTTAACACTTAGACTCTAAATTAGCATGCCATTTTCTATTGGCTAAAGCCAACTGTCACGGGGCACAGAAGTACTACTCTCTGTTCACTATGAGGACAAGGCATCATATAAATAGGGGACCCATGGATAATGGGGCCAATAATTTAAGTTTAGGAAATTAAAGTACTTTTCCCAATAACACACTGATTACAGATAAAAGAGTATTAGTTTTTCTAAGTGATATGTTTAAAATATTTGTCTCCAGGAATGTCTTATGGACAGGTTCCTCTTAATGAGCTCAAGTTTCTGTGGCATATTGCAACGTGTATGTATTTTTTTGCCATAGGTTTGCTCACCTTGGATGTCTAGATTCAAGTTCTCTGTTGCTAGTTAACTATGATTTATGACACCGGTTCTCAAATGTAAACATGCATGAGAGTTACTTGAAGGACTTGTAAAAAAACACAGATTGCTAGGCACCAGTGCCAATTGATAGGTTTGAGTGGGCCTTATGCTGTTAGATCAGGCACCACATTTTGAGAAATATTTATTTAGAATATCCAAATATTGAATCACAAATAACTATCTGATAATTAGTTTTTGTTTTAGGAGGCCCCAGCATTCCTGTCCCTTTTATTTTCATTGCTTTCTATTTGAAGGTAAATGGTTTTTCTGTCCCAGTTCTACTTGCTCCATCTTCTATTCACAGACACAAATAAATCTGAGGGAATTTTGTACTTCAGCTAACTTGGGTGATTTACAAGTGGTGGTTTTCAAGCCTCTGTGAATATCAAATTAACTTGTTTGCCTCATCAGCTAACTGAACAAATTTGAGAGAAGGAATCTGCCTCAAAGTTAATCAAAACTTTCCAGAATTTAAATGTATCCATCTAAATGTGATTCATTTCAGCAAACAGGGTATTGAGTTCCTACTTTAACATCCTCAGCTGAGTGAGAATACAGGGAAGGTTAAGAAAAGGTCTGTACTGATATTTCTATTTTTTAGGGAATTCCCTAATATAGCAGACATTGACTGCCACAGACTATTGTCTGTGATACAATGCCAAGTAAACATTATTCATTTCTTGAGGTGCATTTGGGAGACGGTGAAGGCCAGAACTGATAAGCGTGATCATTTTCAAAGAAAAGTGTGAACATGCATCCCAAAGAGCATGAAAATGGCAGTGATAGGAATCAATTCACATCTTGTTATTAATTCCTCTCAGATAACAAAAAACAAACAAACAAACAAAAACCAACTAGTGTATTTAGGGGCCAGGATCCTTCTGAAATGGCAGAGATGTTTAAAAAGAGTTTTTCCAACATGATATTTTAATCTCTGCAAAAAATAATCCAATCTAATATTCATGAACTGTAAGAATAGCAAAAGTTACCCATTGCACAAATGGACAAATTAAGCCATTGGGAAAATATTCTCAAGGTCACAGACCAACTCAGTAGCAAAGATAATACTAAAATAATTGATTTGTGATTTCTTCTATCATTCCTAGACTCATAGGCTGGGCAAAATTTTTCATTTTTCTCTTTTAGTGAAAAACGAAGATTGTTTAAAATATTAATGCCAGAAGAGTCATCAATCATCATGCTAATGAAAATAAAGGGAACATTAGAGAGGGCCCATTTTCTTTTTATTCTTTTTTTTTTGCTGTAAATATTATTGCATAGTTATTCATAACAGTAAACTTATTTTGTCTACTCATCTTAGTTTTGCCACTATTCTTTGATTTATTACTGCACACATTTTCAAAGTACTTAAAGCTGAGTGTTAAAAATAATAATTTAGTAGGAGACGGTAGAAGATGGCGGCAGGACAGCCTGGTCTGTGAGACGCTCCACAAGGAAGAACACGGAGGGCCTCTAGCTGTCTCTCCGGGGGCTGCAGATCCCATCATTGGCAGCCCACTGTTCACACGGAATGCGGCCGTCAATGCTGCTGAGACATCACACCGGTCTGGACAGCCTGAAGCTGCAGACAGAGCAGCTATCGCAGCAGCCGCTGCAGCCACTGCCTCAGTAGCGCCATTACAGATCGCCCCTCCCATGCCGGCGGCGATCCACGACTTCAGACTCTGAAGCTTCTCCAAGCAAGATCTGCTGAGAGCGCTGCTGACTCCACTGCCACTGTGACACCCAGCCAGGCAGTGGGCCTGAGGCAGGATCCTATCTCCAGTTTTTCTTAGGTTCTAGGAGCTGACCCTTGCTCAGCCCACTCTCCATTTTGGGGTGGAGCAACTGAGGCAATCCAGAGCAGTGAGATAGCACCACCTGCTGGCGACTCAAGGTAACAACACCAAATCGGGCAACAACAAAAAAAGACACAGGCCAGACTAGTGAACTGGCTGCAGACCCGAACTGCCCTTCATGGCAGACCAGGGGCAATTGGCTGTAACTGTAAACAAACTCACCAGCCTCAGAAGACAGCTAGAAATCAGAGCTGAAAGGACATTGGACTTAAACAAAAAGTCTCAGAGTGCACTTGATTGGTTCTGTTAGTTTAATGACTTGATTCTATTCCTACTGGGTTTTTGTGTGTGTGTGTTTGCTTGTTTGTTTGTTTTGTTTACTTATTTATTTTTTCTTTTTTCTCTTTTTTCCATTTCGTTCTTCCTTTTCTTCTCTTCTCTCCTCTCTGTAAACCACATCCTTGCATAGACGAACAGCATAGCAATAAGGCGGTTGGGTTGCTTGTATGTTAGCATCATTCTATATTTTAGTTTTTTATTGTATGGGAGTTGGGTAGTCTGTAGCTGTGGTCTATTTTTTTTATCTGTTTCAGTTTAGGCCTCTCTCTCCATCTGTTGGTACACTCATCTGTTTCCCCTCTTACTCTTTCCTCTCCCCACCCCCCACTTCCCCCCACTATCTGCTCCATTCTCCTCCCTCTGTTAACCTCATTTTATTTCAGGGAGTAAACCAACAACCCCGCTGCATGAACAGACTCCAAGACAGTGCAAAGTGGGTTTCAGATTATCCATACAGCTGTCAACGGATACCAGGACCTGCAGATAGATTCTGAATCACAGCTCCCCCCTTAAGTAAACTTCAAAATTGCAAAAAGGGCTACCCCCAATCTAGAGTACAACCCCAGCAACCCCTCTACCCCTGAGTAGCAGAATTAAAGAAGACAGTGACGTGGAGGGAAGGAAACAGTAGGGAGTCAAACACCGCACAAATGAAGAAAAACCAAAAGAAGAATATAAGTCTCACATAGATCCCTGGGAGGTCAGACACTGAGAAAACAGACTCCGGAACACAAACAATGAAGAGCCC